>JANJGN010001530.1:10000-130053 GCA_026770705.1 Isurus oxyrinchus
CACCCCCACTAGGGCTATCTGTACCTTCACCCCACCCCCCCCCCACTAGGGCTATCTGTACCTTCACCCCACCCCCACTAGGTCTATCTGTACCTTCACCCCACCCCACCCCCACTAGGTCTATCTGTACCTTCACCCCACCCCACCCCCACTAGGTCTATCTGTACCTTCACCCCCACCCCCACTAGGGCTATCTGTACCTTCACCCCACCCCAACCCCACTAGGGCTATCTGTACCTTCACCCCACCCCACCCCCACTAGGGCTATCTGTACCTTCACCCCACCCCACCCCCTCTAGGTCTATCTGTACCTTCACCCCACCCCACCCCCACTAGGGCTATCTGTACCTTCACCCCACCCCCACCCCACCCCCACTAGGGCTATCTGTACCTTCACCCCACCCCACCCCCACTAGGGCTATCTGTACCTTCACCCCACCTCACCCCCACTAGGGCTATCTGTACCTTCACCCCACCCCCCCCCCCCCACTAGGGCTATCTGTACCTTCACCCCACCCCCACTAGGTCTATCTGTACCTTCACCCCACCCCACCCCCACTAGGTCTATCTGTACCTTCACCCCACCCCACCCCCACTAGGTCTATCTGTACCTTCACCCCCACCCCCACTAGGGCTATCTGTACCTTCACGCCACCCCACCCCCACTAGGGCTATCTGTACCTTCACCCCACCCCACCCCCACTAGGGCTATCTGTACCTTCACCCCACCCCCACTAGGGCTATCTGTACCTTCACCCCACCCCACCCCACCCCCACTAGGGCTATCTGTACCTTCACCCCACCCCCACCCCCACTAGGGCTAACTGTACCTTCACCCCACCCCCACTAGGGCTATCTGTACCTTCACCCCACCCCACCCCCACTAGGGCTATCTGTACCTTCAACCCACCCCCACTAGGGCTATCTGTACCTTCACCCCACCCCACCCCCACTAGGGCTATCTGTAACTTCACCCCACCCCACCCCCACTAGGTCTATCTGTACCTTCACCCCACTCCACCCCCACGAGGTCTATCTGTACCTTCACCCCCACCCCCACTAGGGCTATCTGTACCTTCACCCCACCCCACCCCCACTAGGGCTATCTGTACCTTCACCCCACCCCACCCCCACTAGGGCTATCTGTACCTTCACCCCACCCCACCCCCTCTAGGTCTATCTGTACCTTCACCCCACCCCACCCCCACTAGGGCTATCTGTACCTTCACCCCACCCCCACCCCACCCCCACTAGGGCTATCTGTACCTTCACCCCACCCCACCCCCACTAGGGCTATCTGTACCTTCACCCCACCCCACCCCCACTAGGGCTATCTGTACCTTCACCCCACCCCCACTAGGGCTATCTGTACCTTCACCCCACCCCACCCCACCCCCACTAGGGCTATCTGTACCTTCACCCCACCCCCACCCCCACTAGGGCTATCTGTACCTTCACCCCACCCCACCCCCACTAGGGCTATCTGTACCTTCACCCCACCCCACCCCCGCTAGGGCTAACTGTACCTTCACCCCACCCCCACTAGGGCTATCTGTACCTTCACCCCACCTCACCCCCACTAGGGCTATCTGTACCTTCACCCCCCCCCCCCCCCCACTAGGGCTATCTGTACCTTCACCCCACCCCCACTAGGTCTATCTGTACCTTCACCCCACCCCACCCCCACTAGGTCTATCTGTACCTTCACCCCACCCCACCCCCACTAGGTCTATCTGTACCTTCACCCCCACCCCCACTAGGGCTATCTGTACCTTCACCCCACCCCAACCCCACTAGGGCTATCTGTACCTTCACCCCACCCCACCCCCACTAGGGCTATCTGTACCTTCACCCCACCCCACCCCCACTAGGGCTATCTGTACCTTCACCCCACCCCCACTAGGGCTATCTGTACCTTCACCCCACCCCACCCCACCCCCACTAGGGCTATCTGTACCTTCACCCCACCCCCACCCCCACTAGGGCTATCTGTACCTTCACCCCACCCCACCCCCGCTAGGGCTATCTGTACCTTCACCCCACCCCCACTAGGGTTATCTGTACCTTCACCCCACCCCACCCCCACTAGGGCTATCTGTACCTTCAACCCACCCCCACTAGGGCTATCTGTAACTTCACCCCACCCCACCCCACCCCCACTAGGGCTATCTGTACCTTCACCCCACCCCACCCCCACTAGGGCTATCTGTACCTTCACCCCACCCCACCCCCACTAGGGCTATCTGTACCTTCACCCCAGCCCCACCCCCACTAGGGCTATCTGTACCTTCAACCCACCCCCACTAGGGCTATCTGTAACTTCACCCCACCCCACCCCACCCCCACTAGGGCTATCTGTACCTTCACCCCACCCCACCCCCACTAGGGCTATCTGTACCTTCACCCCACCCCCACTAGGGCTATCTGTACCTTCGCCCCACCCCACCCCCACTAGGGCTATCTGTACCTTCGCCCCACCCCACCCCCACTAGGGCTATCTGTACCTTCGCCCCACCCCACCCCCACTAGGGCTATCTGTACCTTCACCCCACCCCAACTAGGGCTATCTGTACCTTCACCCCACCCCACCCCCACTAGGTCTATCTGTACCTTCACCCCCACCCCACACCCACTATGACTATCTGTACCTTCACCCCACCCCACCCCCACTAGGGCTATCTGTACCTTCACCCCACCCCACCCCCACTAGGGCTATCTGTACCTTCACCCCACCCCACCCCCACTAGGGCTATCTGTACCTTCCCCCCACCCCACCCCCACTAGGGCTATCTGTACCTTCACCCCACCCCCACTAGGGCTATCTGTATCTTCACCCCACCCCACCCCCACTAGGGCTATCTGTACCTGCATCTTCACACTCCTCCTCCTCCACTACAACGTCTGCATCTTCGCCCTCTTCAACGACAACGTCTGCATCTTCGCACTCCTCAACTACAACGTCTGCATCTTCGCACTCGACTACAACGTCTGCATCTTCGCACTCAACTACAACGCCCGCATCTTCGCACTCAACTACAACGTCTGCATCTTCGCACTCAACTACAACGTCTGCATCCTCGCACTCAATTCCAACGTCTGCACCTTCGCACTCAACTACAACGTCTGCATCTTCGCACTCAACTACAACGCCTGCATCTTCGCACTCAACTACAACGTCTGCATCTTCGCACTCAACTACAACGTCTGCATCCTCGCACTCAATTCCAACGTCTGCACCTTCGCACTCAACTACAACGTCTGCATCTTCGCACTCAACTACAACGTCTGCATCTTCGCACTCAACTACAACGTCTGCATCTTCGCACTCAACTACAACGTCTGCATCTCCGCACTCAATTCCAACGTCTGCACCTTCGCACTCAACTACAACGTCTGCATCTTCGCACTCAACTACAACGTCTGCATCTTCGCACTCAACTACAACGTCTGCATCTTCGCACTCAACTACAACGTCTGCATCTCCGCACTCAACTAGGTCTGCATCTTCGCACTCAACTACAACGTCTGCATCTTCGCACTCAACTACAACGTCTGCATCTTCGCACTCAACTACAACGTCTGCATCTTCGCACTCAACTACAACGTCTGCATCTTCGCACTCAACTACAACGTCTGCATCTTCGCACTCAACTACAACGTCTGCATCTTCGCACTCAACTACAACGTCTGCATCTTCGCACTCAACTACAACGTCTGCATCTTTGCACTCAACTACAACGTCTGCATTTTCGCACTCAACTACAACGTCTGCATCTTCGCACTCACCTACAATGCCTGCATCTTCGCACTCAACTACAACGTCTCCATCTTCGCACTTAACTACAACGTCTGCATCTTCGCACTCCTCAACTACAACGTCTGCATCTTCGCACTCAACTACAACGTCCGAATCTTCGCACTCAACTACAACGTCTGCACCTTCGCACTCAACGACAACGTCTGCATCTTCATACTCAACTAAAACGTCTGCATCCTCACACTCCTCCTCAACTACAACGTCTGCATCTTGGCACTCAACTACAACGTCTGCACCTTCGCACTCCTCAACTACAACGTCTGCACCTTCGCACTCCTCAACTACAACGTCTGCACCTTCTCACTCAACTACAACGTCTGCATCTTCGCACACAACTACAACGTCTGCACCTTCGCACTCAACTACAACGTCTGCATCTTCGCACTCAACTACAACGTATGCATCTTCGCACTCAACTACAACGTCTCCATCTTCGCACTCAACTACAACGTCTGCATCTTCGCACTCAACTACAACGTCTGCATCCTCGCACTCAACTACAACGTCTGCATCCTCGCACTCCTCCTGAGCGACAACGTCTGCATCTTTGCACTTAACTACAACGTCTGCATCTTCGCACTCAACTACAACGTCTGCATCTTCGCACTCAACTACAACGTCTGCAGCTTCGCACTACTCAACTACAACGTCTGCACCTTCGCACTACTCAACTACAACGTCTGCACCTTCGCACTACTCAACTACAACGTCTGCACCTTCGCACTACTCAACTACAACGTCTGCACCTTTGCACTCAACTACAACGTCTGCATCTTCGCACTCAACTACAACGTCTGCATCTTCGCACTCAACTACAACGTCTGCATCTTCGCACTCAACTACAACGTCTGCATCTTGGCACTCAACTACAACGTCTGAAACTTCGCACTCAACTACAACGTCTGCATCTTCGCACTCAACTACAACGTCTGCATCTTCGCACTCAACTACAACGTCTGCACCTTCGCACTCAACTACAACGTCTGCATCTTCGCACTCAACTACAACGTCTGCACCTTCGCACTCAACTACAACGTCTGCACCTTCGCACTCAACTACAACGTCTGCACCTTCGCACTCAACTACAACGTCTGCATCTTTGCACTCAACTACGTCAGCATTTTCGCACTCAACTACAACGTCTGCATCTTCACACTCAACTAGGTCTGCATCTTCGCACTCAACTACAACGTCTGCATCTTCGCACTCAACTACAACGTCTGCACCTTCGCACTACTCAACTACAACGTCTGCATCTTCGCACTCAACTACAACGTCTGCATCTTCGCACTCAACTACAACGTCTGCATCTTCGCACTCAACTACAACGTCTGCATCTTCGCACTTAACCACAACGTCTGCATCCTCGCACTCCTCCTCAGCTACAACGTCTGCTTCTTTTCACTCAACTACAACGTCTGCATCTTCGCACTGAACTACAATGTCTGCATCTTCGCACTACTCAACTACAACGTCTGCACCTTCGCACTCAACCACAACGTCTGCACCTTCGCACTCAACTACAACGTCTGCATCTTAGCACTCAACTACAACGTCTGCATCTTCGCACTCAACTACAACGTCTGCATCCTCGCACTCAACTACAACGTCTGCATCCTCGCACTCAACTACAACGTCTGCATCCTCGCACTCCTCCTCAGCTACAACGTCTGCATCTTCGAACTCAATTACAACGTCTGCATCTTCGCACTCAACTACAACGTCTGCATCTTCGCACTCCTCAACTACAACGTCTGCATCTTCGCACTCAACTACAACGTCCGAATCTTCGCACTCAACAACAACGTCTGCACCTTCGCACTCAACGACAACGTCTGCATCTTTGCACTCAACTACAACATCTGCATCCTCACACTCCTCCTCAACTACCACGTCTGCATCTTTGCACTCAACTACAACGACAGCATTTTCGCACTTAACTACGACGTCTGCATCTTCGCACTCCTCAACTACAACGTCTGCATCTTCGCACTCATCTACAACGTCTGCATCTTCGCACTCAACTACAACGTCTGCATCTTCGCACTCAACTACAACATCTGCATCTTCGCACTCAACTACAACGTCTGCATCTTCGCACTCAACTACAACGTCTGCATCTTGGCACTCAACTACAACGTCTGCACCTTCACACTCCTCAACTACAACGTTTGCACCTTCGCACTCCTCAACTACAACGTCTGCACCTTCTCACTCAACTACAACGTCTGCATCTTCGCACTCAACTACAACGTCTGCATCTTCGCACTCAACTACAACGTCTGCATCTTCGCACTCAACTACAACGTCTGCATCTTCGCACTACTCAACTACAACGTCTGCACCTTCGCACTACTCAACTACAACGTCTGCACCTTCGCACTCAACTACAACGTCTGCATCCTCGCACTCAACTACAACGTCTGCATCTTCGCACTCAACTACAATGTCTGCATCTTCGCACCACTCAACTACAACGTCTGCAACTTCGCACTCAACTACAATGTCTGCATCTTCGCACTCCTCAACTACAATGTCTGCATCTTCGCACACAACTACAACGTCTGCAACTTCGCACTCAACTACAACGTCTGCATCTTCGCACTCAACTACAACGTCTGCATCTTCGCACTCAACTACAACGTCTGTACCTTCGCAACTCCACTACAACGTCCGCATCTTTGCACTCAACTACAATGTCAGCATCTTCGCACTCAACTAGGTCTGCATCTTCGCACTCAACTACAACGTCTGCATCTGCGCACTCGACTACAACGTCTGCATCTGCGCACTCGACTACAACGTCTGCATCTGCGCACTCGACTACAACGTCTGCATCTGCGCACTCGACTACAACGTCCGCATCTTCGCACTCGACTACAACGTCCGCATCTTCGCACTCAACTACAACGTCTGCATCTTCGCACTCCTCAACTACAACGTCTGCATCTTCTCACTCAACTACAACGTCTGCATCTTCGCACTCAACTACAACGTCCGAATCTTCGCACTCAACTACAACGTCTGCACCTTCGCACTCAACTACAACGTCTGCATCTTCGCACTCAACTACAACGTCCGAATCTTCGCACTCAACTACAACGTCTGCACCTTCGCACTCAACTACAACGTCTGCATCTTCGCACTCAACTACAACGTCTGCATCCTCACGCTCCTCCTCAACTACAACATCTGTATCTTCGCACTCAACTACAACGTCTGCACCTTCGCTGTCAACTACAACGTCTGCATCTTGGCACTCAACTACAACGTCTGCATCTTGGCACTCAACTACAACGTCTGCAACTTTGCACTCAACTACAACGTCTGCATCTTCGCACTCAACTACAACGTCTGCATCTTCGCACTCAACTACAACGTCTGCATCTTCGCACTCAACTACAACGTCTGCACCTTCGCACGCAACTACAACGTCTGCATCTTCGCACTCAACTACAACGTCTGCACCTTCGCACTCAACTTCAACGTCAGCACCTTCGAAGTCAACTACAATGTCTGCATCTTCGCACTCAACTACAACGTCTGCATCTTCGCACTCAACTACAATGTCTGCACCTTCGCACTCAACTACAACGTCTGCATCTTCGCACTCAACCACAACTTCTGCACCTTCGCACTCAACTACAACGTCTGCATCTTCGCACTCAATTACAACGTCTGCATCTTCGCACTCAATTACAACGTCTGCATCTTCGCACTCCTCCTCAACTACAACGTCTGCATCTTGGCACTCAACTACAACATCTGCATCTTGGCACTCAACTACAACGTCTGCATCTTGGCACTCAACTACAACGTCTGCAACTTCGCACTCAACTACAACGTCTGCATCTTCGCACTCAACTACAACGTCTGCATCTTCGCACTCAACTACAATGTCTGCACCTTCGCACGCAACTACAACGTCTGCACCTTCGCACTCAACGACAACGTCTGCACCTTCGCACTCAACTACAACGTGAGCACCTTCGCACTCAACTACAACGTCTGCACCTTCGCACTCAACTACAACGTCTGCATCTTCGCACTCAACTACAACGTCTGCACCTTCGCACTCAACTACAACGTCTGCATCTTCGCACTCAATTACAACGTCTGCATCTTCGCACTCAACTACAACGTCTGCATCTTCGCACTCAACTACAACGTCTGTACCTTCGCACTCAACTACAACGTCAGCATCTTCGCACTCAACTACAACGTCTGCATCTTCGCACTCAACAAGGTCTGCATCTTCGCACTCAACTACAACGTCTGCACCTTCGCACTCAACTACAACGTCTGCATCTTAGCACTCAACTACAACGTCTGCATCTTAGCACTCAACTACAATGTCTGCATCTTCGCACTCAACTACAACGTCTGCATCCTCGCACTCCTCCTCAACTACAACGTCTGCATCTTTGCACTCAACTACAACGTCTGCATCTTCGCACTACTCAACTACAACGTCTGCAATTTCGCACTACTCAACTACAACGTCTGCACCTTCGCACTCAACTACAACGTCTGCACCTTCGCAGTCAACTACAACGTCTGCATCCTCGCACTCAACCACAACGTCTGCATCTTCGCACTCAACTACAATGTCTGCATCTTCGCACTACTCAACTACGTCTGCATCTTCGCACTCAACTACAACGTCTGCATCTTCGCACTCCTCAACTACAACGTCTGCATCTTCGCACTCAACTACAACGTCTGCATCTTCGCACTCAACTACAACGTCTGCATCTTCGCACTCAACTACAACGTCTGTACCTTCGCAACTCCACTACAACGTCCGCATCTTTGCACTCAACTACAATGTCAGCATCTTCGCACTCAACTCGGTCTGCATCTTCGCACTCAACTACAACGTCTGCATCTGCGCACTCGACTACAACGTCTGCATCTTCGCACTCGAGTACAACGTCCGCATCTTCGCACTCGACTACAACGTCCGCATCTTCGCACTCAACTACAACGTCTGCATCTTTGCACTCAACTCCAACGTCTGCATCTTCGCACTCCTCAACTACAACGTCTGCATCTTCTCACTCAACTACAACGTCTGCATCTTCGCACTCAACTACAACGTCCGAATCTTCGCACTCAACTACAACGTCTGCAACTTCGCACTCAACTACAACGTCTGCATCTTCGCACTCAACTACAACGTCTGCATCTTCGCACTCAACTACAACGTCTACATCCTCACACTCCTCCTCAACTACAACGTCTGCACCTTCGCACTACTCAACTACAACGTCTGCACCTTCGCACTCAACTACAACGTCTGCATCTTCACACTCAACTAGGTCTGCATCTTCGCACTCAACTACAACGTCTGCATCTTCGCACTCAACTACAACGTCTGCACCTTCGCACTACTCAACTACAACGTCTGCATCTTCGCACTCAACTACAACGTCTGCATCTTAGCACTCAACTACAACGTCTGCATCTTCGCACTTAACCACAACGTCTGCATCCTCGCACTCCTCCTCAGCAACAACGTCTGCTTCTTTTCACTCAACTACAACGTCTGCATCTTCGCACTGAACTACAATGTCTGCATCTTCGCACTACTCAACTACAACGTCTGCACCTTCGCACTCAACCACAACGTCTGCACCTTCGCACTCAACTACAACGTCTGCATCTTAGCACTCAACTACAACGTCTGCATCTTCGCACTCAACTACAACGTCTGCATCCTCGCACTCAACTACAACGTCTGCATCCTCGCACTCAACTACAACGTCTGCATCCTCGCACTCCTCCTCAGCTACAACGTCTGCATCTTCGAACTCAACTACAACGTCTGCATCTTCGCACTCAACTACAACGTCTGCATCTTCGCACTCCTCAACTACAACGTCTGCATCTTCGCACTCAACTGCAACGTCCGAATCTTCGCACTCAACTACAACGTCTGCACCTTCGCACTCAACGACAACGTCTGCATCTTTGCACTCAACTACAACGTCTGCATCCTCACACTCCTCCTCAACTACCACGTCTGCATCTTTGCACTCAACTACAACGACAGCATTTTCGCACTTAACTACGACGTCTGCATCTTCGCACTCCTCAACTACAACGTCTGCATCTTCGCACTCAACTACAACGTCTGCATCTTCGCACTCAACTACAACGTCTGCACCTTCGCACTCAACTACAACATCTGCATCTTCGCACTCAACTACAACATCTGCATCTTCGCACTCAACTACAACGTCTGCATCTTGGCACTCAACTACAACGTCTGCACCTTCGCACTCCTCAACTACAACGTTTGCACCTTCGCACTCCTCAACTACAACGTCTGCACCTTCTCACTCAACTACAACGTCTGCATCTTCGCACTCAACTACAACTTCTGCATCTTCGCACTCAACTACAACGTCTGCATCTTCGCACTCAACTGCAACGTCTGCATCTTCGCACTCAACTACAACGTCTGCATCTTCGCACTCAACTACAACGTCTGCATCTTCGCACTACTCAACTACAACGTCTGCACCTTCGCACTACTCAACTACAACGTCTGCACCTTCGCACTCAACTACAACGTCTGCACCTTCGCAGTCAACTACAACGTCTGCATCCTCGCACTCAACTACAACGTCTGCATCTTCGCACTCAACTACAATGTCTGCATCTTCGCACCACTCAACGACAACGTCTGCAACTTCGCACTCAACTACAATGTCTGCATCTTCGCACTCCTCAACTACAATGTCTGCATCTTCGCACACAACTACAACGTCTGCAACTTCGCACTCAACTACAACGTCTGCATCTTCGCACTCAACTACAACGTCTGCATCTTCGCACTCAACTACAACGTCTGTACCTTCGCAACTCCACTACAACGTCCGCATCTTTGCACTCAACTACAATGTCAGCATCTTCGCACTCAACTAGGTCTGCATCTTCGCACTCAACTACAACGTCTGCATCTGCGCACTCGACTACAACGTCTGCATCTGCGAACTCGACTACAACGTCTGCATCTTCGCACTCGACTACAACGTCCGCATCTTCGCACTCGACTACAACGTCCGCATCTTCGCACTCAACTACAACGTCTGCATCTTCGCACTCCTCAACTACAACGTCTGCATCTTCTCACTCAACTACAACGTCTGCATCTTCGCACTCAACTACAACGTCCGAATCTTCGCACTCAACTACAACGTCTGCACCTTCGCACTCAACTACAACGTCTGCATCTTCGCACTCAACTACAACGTCCAAATCTTCGCACTCAACTACAACGTCTGCACCTTCGCACTCAACTACAACGTCTGCATCTTCGCACTCAACTACAACGTCTGCATCCTCACGCTCCTCCTCAACTACAACATCTGTATCTTCGCACTCAACTACAACGTCTGCACCTTCGCAGTCAACTACAACGTCTGCATCTTGGCACTCAACTACAACGTCTGCATCTTGGCACTCAACTACAACGTCTGCAACTTTGCACTCAACTACAACGTCTGCATCTTCGCACTCAACTACAACGTCTGCATCTTCGCACTCAACTACAACGTCTGCATCTTCGCACTCAACTACAACGTCTGCACCTTCGCACGCAACTACAACGTCTGCATCTTCGCACTCAACTACAACGTCTGCACCTTCGCACTCAACTTCAACGTCAGCACCTTCGCAGTCAACTACAATGTCTGCATCTTCGCACTCAACTACAACGTCTGCATCTTCGCACTCAACTACAATGTCTGCACCTTCGCACTCAACTACAACGTCTGCATCTTCGCACTCAACCACAACTTCTGCACCTTCGCACTCAACTACAACGTCTGCATCTTCGCACTCAATTACAACGTCTGCATCTTCGCACTCAATTACAACGTCTGCATCTTCGCACTCCTCCTCAACTACAACGTCTGCATCTTGGCACTCAACTACAACGTCTGCATCTTGGCACTCAACTACAACGTCTGCATCTTGGCACTCAACTACAACGTCTGCAACTTCGCACTCAACTACAACGTCTGCAACTTCGCACTCAACTACAACGTCTGCATCTTCGCACTCAACTACAACGTCTGCATCTTCGCACTCAACTACAATGTCTGCACCTTCGCACGCAACTACAACGTCTGCACCTTCGCACTCAACGACATCGTCTGCACCTTCGCACTCAACTACAACGTCAGCACCTTCGCACTCAACTACAACGTCTGCACCTTCGCACTCAACTACAACGTCTGCATCTTCGCACTCAACTACAACGTCTGCACCTTCGCACTCAACTACAACGTCTGCATCTTCGCACTCAATTACAACGTCTGCATCTTCGCACTCAACTACAACGTCAGCATCTTCGCACTCAACTACAACGTCTGCATCTTCGCACTCAACAAGGTCTGCATCTTCGCACTCAACTACAACGTCTGCACCTTCGCACTCAACTACAACGTCTGCATCTTAGCACTCAACTACAACGTCTGCATCTTAGCACTCAACTACAATGTCTGCATCTTCGCACTCAACTACAACGTCTGCATCCTCGCACTCCTCCTCAACTACAACGTCTGCATCTTTGCACTCAACTACAACGTCTGCATCTTCGCACTACTCAACTACAACGTCTGCAATTTCGCACTACTCAACTACAACGTCTGCACCTTCGCACTCAACTACAACGTCTGCACCTTCGCAGTCAACTACAACGTCTGCATCCTCGCACACAACTACAACGTCTGCATCTTCGCACTCAACTACAATGTCTGCATCTTCGCACTACTCAACTACGTCTGCATCTTCGCACTCAACTACAACGTCTGCATCTTCGCACTCCTCAACTACAACGTCTGCATCTTCGCACTCAACTACAACGTCTGCATCTTCGCACTCAACTACAACGTCTGCATCTTCGCACTCAACTACAACGTCTGTACCTTCGCAACTCCACTACAACGTCCGCATCTTTGCACTCAACTACAATGTCAGCATCTTCGCACTCAACTCGGTCTGCATCTTCGCACTCAACTACAACGTCTGCATCTGCGCACTCGACTACAACGTCTGCATCTTCGCACTCGAGTACAACGTCCGCATCTTCGCACTCGACTACAACGTCCGCATCTTCGCATTCAACTACAACGTCTGCATCTTTGCACTCAACTCCAACGTCTGCATCTTCGCACTCCTCAACTACAACGTCTGCATCTTCTCACTCAACTACAACGTCTGCATCTTCGCACTCAACTACAACGTCCGAATCTTCGCACTCAACTACAACGTCTGCAACTTCGCACTCAACTACAACGTCTGCATCTTCGCACTCAACTACAACGTCTGCATCTTCGCACTCAACTACAACGTCTACATCCTCACACTCCTCCTCAACTACAACGTCTGCATCTTCGCACTCAACTACAACGTCTGCATCTTCGCACTCAACTACAACGTCTGCATCTTGGCACTCAACTACAACGTCTGCAACTTCTCACTCAACTACAAAGTCTGCATCTTCGCACTCAACTACAACGTCTGCATCTTCGCACTCAACTACAACGTCTGCATCTTCGCACTCAACTACAACGTCTGCACCTTCGCACGCAACTACAACGTCTGCATCTTCGCACTCAACTACAACGTCTGCAGCTTCGCACTCAACTACAACGTCAGCACCTTCGCACTCAACTACAACGTCTGCATCTTCGCACTCAACTAGAACGTCTGCACCTTCGCACTCAACTGCAACGTCTGCACCTTCGCACTCAACTACAACGTCTGCATCTTAGCACTCAACTACAACGTCTGCATCTTAGCACTCAACTACAACGTCTGCATCTTCGCACTCAACTACAACGTCTGCATCCTCGCACTCAACTACAACGTCTGCATCTTCGCACTCAACTACTACGTCTGCATCTTCGCACTCAACTACAACGTCTGCATCTTCGCACTACTCAAGTACAACGTCTGCACCTTCGCACTACTCAACTACAACGTCTGCACCTTCGCACTCAACTACAACGTCTGCACCTTCGCACTCAACTACAACGTCTGCATCTTCGCACTCAACTACAACGTCTGCATCTTCGCACTCAACTACAATGTCTGCATCTTCGCACTACTCAAATACAACGTCTGCACCGTCGCACTCAACTACAACGTCTGCACCTTCGCACTCAACTATAACGTCTGCATCTTCGCACTCAACTACAACGTCTGCACCTTCGCACTCAACTACAACGTCTGCATCTTCACACTCAACTACAACGTCTGCATCTTCGCACTCAACTACAACGTCAGCATCTTCGCACTCAACTACAACGTCTGTACCTTCACACTCAACTACAACGTCTGCATCTTCGCACTCAACTACAACGTCTGCATCTTCGCACTCAACAACGTCTGCACCTTCGCACTCAATGACAACGTCTGCACCTTCGCACTCAACTACAACATCTGCACCTTCGCACTCAACTACAACGTCTGCACCATCGCACTCAACTACAACGTCAGCACCTTCGCACTCCTCAACTACAACGTCTGCATCTTCGCACTCCTCAACTACAACGTCTGCATCTTCGCACTCCTCAACTACAACGTCTGCATCTTCGCACTCCTCAACTACAACGTCTGCACCTTCGCACTCAACTACAATGTCTGCACCTTTGCACTCAACTACAACGTCTACATCTTCGCACTCAACTACAACGTCTGCATCTTCGCACTCAACTACAACGTCTGCATCTTCGCACTCAACTACAACGTCTGCATCTTCGCACTCAACTACAACTTCTGCATCTTCGCACTCAACAACAACGTCTGCATCTTCGCACTCAACTACAACGTCTGCATCAGGGCACTCAACTACAACATCTGCATCTTCGCACTCAACTACAACGTCTGCATCTTCGCACTCAACTACAACTTCTGCATCTTCGCACTCAACAACAACGTCTGCATCTTGGCACTCAACTACAACGTCTGCATCAGGGCACTCGACTACAACGTCTGCATCTTGGCACTCAACTCCAACGTCTGCAACTTCGCACTCAACTACAACGTCTGCATCTTCGCACTCAACTACAACGTCTGCAACTTCGCACTCAACTACAATGTCTGCACCTTCGCACTCTACTACAACGTCTGCACCTTCGCACTCAACTACAATGTCTGCACCTTCGGAATCAACTACAACGTCAGCACCTTCGCACTCAACTACAACGTCTGCACCTTCGCAATCAACTACAACGTCTGCATCTTCGCACTCAACCACAACGTCTGCACCTTCGCACTCAACCACAACGTCTGCATCTTCGCACTCAATTACAACGTCTGCATCTTCGCACTCAACTACAACGTCTGCATCTTCGCACTCCTCAACTACAACGTCTGCATCTTCGCACTCAACTACAAAGTCTGTACCTTCGCAACTCCACTACAACGTCCGCATCTTTGCACTCAACTACAATGTCAGCATCTTCGCACTCAACTCGGTCTGCATCTTCGCACTCAACTACAACGTCTGCATCTGCGCACTCGACTACAACGTCTGCATCTTCGCACTCGACTACAACGTCCGCATCTTCGCACTCGACTACAACGTCCGCATCTTCGCACTCGACTACAACGCCTGCATCTTCGCACTCAACTACAACGTCTGCATCTTCGCACTCAACTACAACGTCCGAATCTTCGCACTCAACTACAACGTCTGCAACTTCGCACTCAACTACAACGTCTTCATCTTCGCACTCAACTACAACGTCTGCATCCTCACACTCCTCCTCAACTACAACGTCTGCATCTTCGCACTCAACTACAACGTCTGCATCTTGGCACTCAACTACAACGTCTGCATCTTGGCACTCAACTACAACGTCTGCAACTTCTCACTCAACTACAACGTCTGCATCTTCGCACTCAACTACAACGTCTGCATCTTCGCACTCAACTACAATGTCTGCACCTTCGTACGCAACTGCAACGTCTGCATCTTCGCACTCAACTACAACGTCTGCACATTCGCACTCAACTACAACGTCAGCACCTTCGCAATCAACTACAACGTCTGCATCTTCGCACTCAGCTACAACGTCTGCATCTTCGCACTCAACTACAACGTCTGCATCTTCGCACTCAACTACAATGTCTGCACCTTCGCACTCAACTGCGAAATCTGCACCTTCGCACTCAACTGCAACGTCTGCATCTTAGCACTCAACTACAACGTCTGCATCTTCGCACTCAACTACAACCTCTGCATCCTCGCACTCCTCCTCAACTACAACGTCTGCATCTTTGCACTCAACTACAACGTCTGCATCTTCGCAATCAACTACAACGTCTGCATCTTCCCACGACTCAACTACAACGTCTGCATCTTCGCACTACTCAACTACAACGTCTGCATCTTTGCACTACTCAACTACAACGTCTGCACCTTCGCACTACTCAACTACAACGTCTGCACCTTCGCACTCAACTACAACGTCTGCACCTTCGCACTCAACTACAACGTCTGCATCTTCGCACTCAACTACAACGTCTGCATCTTCGCACTCAACTACAATGTCTGCATCTTCGCACTACTCAAATACAACGTCTGCACCGTCGCACTCAACTACAACGTCTGCACCTTCGCACTCAACTATAACGTCTGCATCTTCGCACTCAACTACAACGTCTGCACCTTCGCACTCAACTACAACGTCTGCATCTTCACACTCAACTACAACGTCTGCATCTTCGCACTCAACTACAACGTCTGCATCTTCGCACTCAACTACAACGTCTGTACCTTCACACTCAACTACAACGTCTGCATCTTCGCACTCAACTACAACGTCTGCATCTTCGCACTCAACAACGTCTGCACCTTCGCACTCAATGACAACGTCTGCACCTTCGCACTCAACTACAACATCTGCACCTTCGCACTCAACTACAACGTCTGCACCATCGCACTCAACTACAACGTCAGCACCTTCGCACTCCTCAACTACAACGTCTGCATCTTCGCACTCCTCAACTACAACGTCTGCATCTTCGCACTCCTCAACTACAACGTCTGCATCTTCGCACTCCTCAACTACAACGTCTGCACCTTCGCACTCAACTACAATGTCTGCACCTTTGCACTCAACTACAACGTCTACATCTTCGCACTCAACTACAACGTCTGCATCTTCGCACTCAACTACAACGTCTGCATCTTCGCACTCAACTACAACGTCTGCATCTTCGCACTCAACTACAACTTCTGCATCTTCGCACTCAACAACAACGTCTGCATCTTCGCACTCAACTACAACGTCTGCATCAGGGCACTCAACTACAACATCTGCATCTTCGCACTCAACTACAACGTCTGCATCTTCGCACTCAACTACAACTTCTGCATCTTCGCACTCAACAACAACGTCTGCATCTTGGCACTCAACTACAACGTCTGCATCAGGGCACTCGACTACAACGTCTGCATCTTGGCACTCAACTCCAACGTCTGCAACTTCGCACTCAACTACAACGTCTGCATCTTCGCACTCAACTACAACGTCTGCAACTTCGCACTCAACTACAATGTCTGCACCTTCGCACTCTACTACAACGTCTGCACCTTCGCACTCAACTACAATGTCTGCACCTTCGGAATCAACTACAACGTCAGCACCTTCGCACTCAACTACAACGTCTGCACCTTCGCAATCAACTACAACGTCTGCATCTTCGCACTCAACCACAACGTCTGCACCTTCGCACTCAACCACAACGTCTGCATCTTCGCACTCAATTACAACGTCTGCATCTTCGCACTCAACTACAACGTCTGCATCTTCGCACTCCTCAACTACAACGTCTGCATCTTCGCACTCAACTACAAAGTCTGTACCTTCGCAACTCCACTACAACGTCCGCATCTTTGCACTCAACTACAATGTCAGCATCTTCGCACTCAACTCGGTCTGCATCTTCGCACTCAACTACAACGTCTGCATCTGCGCACTCGACTACAACGTCTGCATCTTCGCACTCGACTACAACGTCCGCATCTTCGCACTCGACTACAACGTCCGCATCTTCGCACTCAACTACAACGCCTGCATCTTCGCACTCAACTACAACGTCTGCATCTTCGCACTCAACTACAACGTCCGAATCTTCGCACTCAACTACAACGTCTGCAACTTCGCACTCAACTACAACGTCTTCATCTTCGCACTCAACTACAACGTCTGCATCCTCACACTCCTCCTCAACTACAACGTCTGCATCTTCGCACTCAACTACAACGTCTGCATCTTGGCACTCAACTACAACGTCTGCATCTTGGCACTCAACTACAACGTCTGCAACTTCTCACTCAACTACAACGTCTGCATCTTCGCACTCAACTACAACGTCTGCATCTTCGCACTCAACTACAATGTCTGCACCTTCGTACGCAACTGCAACGTCTGCATCTTCGCACTCAACTACAACGTCTGCACATTCGCACTCAACTACAACGTCAGCACCTTCGCAATCAACTACAACGTCTGCATCTTCGCACTCAGCTACAACGTCTGCATCTTCGCACTCAACTACAACGTCTGCATCTTCGCACTCAACTACAATGTCTGCACCTTCGCACTCAACTGCGAAATCTGCACCTTCGCACTCAACTGCAACGTCTGCATCTTAGCACTCAACTACAACGTCTGCATCTTCGCACTCAACTACAACCTCTGCATCCTCGCACTCCTCCTCAACTACAACGTCTGCATCTTTGCACTCAACTACAACGTCTGCATCTTCGCAATCAACTACAACGTCTGCATCTTCCCACGACTCAACTACAACGTCTGCATCTTCGCACTACTCAACTACAACGTCTGCATCTTCGCACTCAACTACAACGTCTGCAACTTCGCACTCAACTACAATGTCTGCACCTTCGCACTCTACTACAACGTCTGCACCTTCGCACTCAACTACAATGTCTGCACCTTCGCAATCAACTACAACGTCTGCATCTTCGCACTCAACCACAACGTCTGCACCTTCGCACTCAACCACAACGTCTGCATCTTCGCACTCAATTACAACGTCTGCATCTTCGCACTCAACTACAACGTCTGCATCTTCGCACTCCTCAACTACAACGTCTGCATCTTCGCACTCAACTACAAAATCTGTACCTTCGCAACTCCACTACAACGTCCGCATCTTTGCACTCAACTACAATGTCAGCATCTTCGCACTCAACTCGGTCTGCATCTTCGCACTCAACTACAACGTCTGCATCTGCGCACTCGACTACAACGTCTGCATCTTCGCACTCGACTACAACGTCCGCATCTTCGCACTCGACTACAACGTCCGCATCTTCGCACTCAACTACAACGCCTGCATCTTCGCACTCAACTACAACGTCTGCATCTTCGCACTCAACTACAACGTCCGAATCTTCGCACTCAACTACAACGTCTGCAACTTCGCACTCAACTACAACGTCTTCATCTTCGCACTCAACTACAACGTCTGCATCCTCACACTCCTCCTCAACTACAACGTCTGCATCTTCGCACTCAACTACAACGTCTGCATCTTGGCACTCAACTACAACGTCTGCATCTTGGCACTCAACTACAACGTCTGCAACTTCTCACTCAACTACAACGTCTGCATCTTCGCACTCAACTACAACGTCTGCATCTTCGCACTCAACTACAATGTCTGCACCTTCGTACGCAACTGCAACGTCTGCATCTTCGCACTCAACTACAACGTCTGCACATTCGCACTCAACTACAACGTCAGCACCTTCGCAATCAACTACAACGTCTGCATCTTCGCACTCAGCTACAACGTCTGCATCTTCGCACTCAACTACAACGTCTGCATCTTCGCACTCAACTACAATGTCTGCACCTTCGCACTCAACTGCGAAATCTGCACCTTCGCACTCAACTGCAACGTCTGCATCTTAGCACTCAACTACAACGTCTGCATCTTCGCACTCAACTACAACCTCTGCATCCTCGCACTCCTCCTCAACTACAACGTCTGCATCTTTGCACTCAACTACAACGTCTGCATCTTCGCAATCAACTACAACGTCTGCATCTTCCCACGACTCAACTACAACGTCTGCATCTTCGCACTACTCAACTACAACGTCTGCATCTTCGCACTACTCAACTACAACGTCTGCACCTTCGCACTCAACTACAACGTCTGCATCTTCGCACTCAACTACAACGTCTGCATCTTCGCACTCAACTACAATGTCTGCATCTTCGCACTACTCAACTACAACGTCTGCACCGTTGCACTCAACTACAACGTCTGCACCTTCGCACTCAACTATAACGTCTGCACCTTCGCACTCAACAACAACGTCTGCACCTTCGCACTCAACTACAACGTCTGCATCTTCACACTCAACTACAACATCTGCATCTTCGCACTCAACTACAACGTCTGCATCTTCGCACACAACTACAACGTCTGTACCTTCGCACTCAGCAACGTCTGTACCTTCGCACTCAACTACAACGTCTACATCTTTGCACTCAACAACAACGTCTACATCTTTGCACTCAACTACAACGTCAGCATCTTCGCACTCAACTACAACGTCTGCATCTTCGCACTCAACAAGGTCTGCATCTTCGCACTCAACTACAACGTCTGCACCTTCGCACTCAACTACAACGTCTGCATCTTAGCACTCAACTACAACGTCTGCATCTTAGCACTCAACTACAATGTCTGCATCTTTGCACTCAACTACAACGTCTGCATCCTCGCACTCCTCCTCAACGACAACGTCTGCATCTTTGCACTCAACTACAACGTCTGCATCTTCGCACTACTCAACTACAACGTCTGCACCTTCGCACTACTCAACTACAACGTCTGCACCTTCGCACTACTCAACTACAACGTCTGCACCTTCGCACTCAACTACAACGTCTGCACCTTCGCAGTCAACTACAACGTCTGCATCCTCGCACTCAACTACAACGTCTGCATCTTCGCACTCAACTACAATGTCTGCATCTTCGCACTACTCAACTACAACGTCTGCATCTTCGCACTCAACTACAACGTCTGCATCTTCGCACTCCTCAACTACAACGTCTGCATTTTCGCACTCAACTACAACGTCTGCATCTTCGCACTCAACTACAACGTCTGCATCTTCGCACTCAACTACAACGTCTGCATCTTCGCACTCAACTACAACGTCTGTACCTTCGCAACTCCACTACAACGTCCGCATCTTTGCACTCAACTACAATGTCAGCATCTTCGCACTCAACTCGGTCTGCATCTTCGCACTCAACTACAACGTCTGCATCTGCACACTCGACTACAACGTCTGCATCTTCGCACTCGACTACAACGTACGCATCTTCGCACTCGACTACAACGTCCGCATCTTCGCACTCAACTACAACGTCTGCATCTTTGCACTCAACTCCAACGTCTGCATCTTCGCACTCCTCAACTACAACGTCTGCATCTTCTCAATCAACTACAACGTCTGCATCTTCGCACTCAACTACAACGTCTGCATCTTCACACTCAACTACAACATCTGCATCTTCGCACTCAACTACAACGTCTGCATCTTCGCACACAACTACAACGTCTGTACCTTCGCACTCAACAACGTCTGTACCTTCGCACTCAACTACAACGTCTACATCTTTGCACTCAACAACAACGTCTACATCTTTGCACTCAACTACAACGTCAGCATCTTCGCACTCAACTACAACGTCTGCATCTTCGCACTCAACAAGGTCTGCATCTTCGCACTCAACTACAACGTCTGCACCTTCGCACTCAACTACAACGTCTGCATCTTAGCACTCAACTACAACGTCTGCATCTTAGCACTCAACTACAATGTCTGCATCTTTGCACTCAACTACAACGTCTGCATCCTCGCACACCTCCTCAACTACAACGTCTGCATCTTTGCACTCAACTACAACGTCTGCATCTTCGCACTACTCAACTACAACGTCTGCACCTTCGCACTACTCAACTACAACGTCTGCACCTTCGCACTACTCAACTACAACGTCTGCACCTTCGCAGTCAACTACAACGTCTGCATCCTCGCACTCAACTACAACGTCTGCATCTTCGCACTCAACTACAACGTCTGCATCTTCGCACTCCTCAACTACAACGTCTGCATCTTCGCACTCCTCAACTACAACGTCTGCATCTTCGCACTCAACTACAACGTCTGCACCTTTGCACTCAACTACAACGTCTACATCTTCGCACTCAACTACAACGTCTGCATCTTCGCACTCAACTACAACGTCTGCATCTTCGCACTCAACTACAACGTCTGCATCTTCGCACTCAACTACAACGTCTGCATCTTCGCACTCAACTACAACGTCTGCATCTTCGCACTCAACTACAACGTCTGTACCTTCGCAACTCCACTACAACGTCCGCATCTTTGCACTCAACTACAATGTCAGCATCTTCGCACTCACCTCGGTCTGCATCTTCGCACTCAACTACAACGTCTTCATCTGCACACTCGACTACAACGTCTGCATCTTCGCACTCGACTACAACGTACGCATATTCGCACTCGACTACAACGTCCGCATCTTCGCACTCAACTACAACGTCTGCATCTTTGCACTCAACTCCAACGTCTGCATCTTCGCACTCCTCAACTACAACGTCTGCATCTTCTCACTCAACTACAACGTCTGCATCTTCGCACTCAACTACAACGTCCGAATCTTCGCACTCAACTACAACGTCTGCAACTTCGCACTCAACTACAACGTCTGCATCTTCGCACTCAACTACAACGTCTGCATCTTCGCACTCAACTACAACGTCTACATCCTCACACTCCTCCTCAACTACAACGTCTGCATCTTCGCACTCAACTACAACGTCTGCATCTTCGCACTCAACTACAACGTCTGCATCTTGGCACTCAACTACAACGTCTGCAACTTCTCACTCAACTACAAAGTCTGCATCTTCGCACTCAACTACAACGTCTGCATCTTCGCACTCAACTACAACGTCTGCATCTTGGCACTCAACTACAACGTCTGCAACTTCTCACTCAACTACAACGTCTGCATCTTCGCACTCAACTACAACGTCTGCATCTTCGCACTCAACTACAATGTCTGCACCTTCGTACGCAACTGCAACGTCTGCATCTTCGCACTCAACTACAACGTCTGCACATTCGCACTCAACTACAACGTCAGCACCTTCGCAATCAACTACAACGTCTGCATCTTCGCACTCAGCTACAACGTCTGCATCTTCGCACTCAACTACAACGTCTGCATCTTCGCACTCAACTACAATGTCTGCACCTTCGCACTCAACTGCGAAATCTGCACCTTCGCACTCAACTGCAACGTCTGCATCTTAGCACTCAACTACAACGTCTGCATCTTCGCACTCAACTACAACCTCTGCATCCTCGCACTCCTCCTCAACTACAACGTCTGCATCTTTGCACTCAACTACAACGTCTGCATCTTCGCAATCAACTACAACGTCTGCATCTTCCCACGACTCAACTACAACGTCTGCATCTTCGCACTACTCAACTACAACGTCTGCATCTTCGCACTACTCAACTACAACGTCTGCACCTTCGCACTACTCAACTACAACGTCTGCACCTTCGCACTCAACTACAACGTCTGCACCTTCGCACTCAACTACAACGTCTGCATCTTCGCACTCAACTACAACGTCTGCATCTTCGCACTCAACTACAATGTCTGCATCTTCGCACTACTCAAATACAACGTCTGCACCGTCGCACTCAACTACAACGTCTGCACCTTCGCACTCAACTATAACGTCTGCATCTTCGCACTCAACTACAACGTCTGCACCTTCGCACTCAACTACAACGTCTGCATCTTCACACTCAACTACAACGTCTGCATCTTCGCACTCAACTACAACGTCTGCATCTTCGCACTCAACTACAACGTCTGTACCTTCACACTCAACTACAACGTCTGCATCTTCGCACTCAACTACAACGTCTGCATCTTCGCACTCAACAACGTCTGCACCTTCGCACTCAATGACAACGTCTGCACCTTCGCACTCAACTACAACATCTGCACCTTCGCACTCAACTACAACGTCTGCACCATCGCACTCAACTACAACGTCAGCACCTTCGCACTCCTCAACTACAACGTCTGCATCTTCGCACTCCTCAACTACAACGTCTGCATCTTCGCACTCCTCAACTACAACGTCTGCATCTTCGCACTCCTCAACTACAACGTCTGCACCTTCGCACTCAACTACAATGTCTGCACCTTTGCACTCAACTACAACGTCTACATCTTCGCACTCAACTACAACGTCTGCATCTTCGCACTCAACTACAACGTCTGCATCTTCGCACTCAACTACAACGTCTGCATCTTCGCACTCAACTACAACTTCTGCATCTTCGCACTCAACAACAACGTCTGCATCTTCGCACTCAACTACAACGTCTGCATCAGGGCACTCAACTACAACATCTGCATCTTCGCACTCAACTACAACGTCTGCATCTTCGCACTCAACTACAACTTCTGCATCTTCGCACTCAACAACAACGTCTGCATCTTGGCACTCAACTACAACGTCTGCATCAGGGCACTCGACTACAACGTCTGCATCTTGGCACTCAACTCCAACGTCTGCAACTTCGCACTCAACTACAACGTCTGCATCTTCGCACTCAACTACAACGTCTGCAACTTCGCACTCAACTACAATGTCTGCACCTTCGCACTCTACTACAACGTCTGCACCTTCGCACTCAACTACAATGTCTGCACCTTCGGAATCAACTACAACGTCAGCACCTTCGCACTCAACTACAACGTCTGCACCTTCGCAATCAACTACAACGTCTGCATCTTCGCACTCAACCACAACGTCTGCACCTTCGCACTCAACCACAACGTCTGCATCTTCGCACTCAATTACAACGTCTGCATCTTCGCACTCAACTACAACGTCTGCATCTTCGCACTCCTCAACTACAACGTCTGCATCTTCGCACTCAACTACAAAGTCTGTACCTTCGCAACTCCACTACAACGTCCGCATCTTTGCACTCAACTACAATGTCAGCATCTTCGCACTCAACTCGGTCTGCATCTTCGCACTCAACTACAACGTCTGCATCTGCGCACTCGACTACAACGTCTGCATCTTCGCACTCGACTACAACGTCCGCATCTTCGCACTCGACTACAACGTCCGCATCTTCGCACTCAACTACAACGCCTGCATCTTCGCACTCAACTACAACGTCTGCATCTTCGCACTCAACTACAACGTCCGAATCTTCGCACTCAACTACAACGTCTGCAACTTCGCACTCAACTACAACGTCTTCATCTTCGCACTCAACTACAACGTCTGCATCCTCACACTCCTCCTCAACTACAACGTCTGCATCTTCGCACTCAACTACAACGTCTGCATCTTGGCACTCAACTACAACGTCTGCATCTTGGCACTCAACTACAACGTCTGCAACTTCTCACTCAACTACAACGTCTGCATCTTCGCACTCAACTACAACGTCTGCATCTTCGCACTCAACTACAATGTCTGCACCTTCGTACGCAACTGCAACGTCTGCATCTTCGCACTCAACTACAACGTCTGCACATTCGCACTCAACTACAACGTCAGCACCTTCGCAATCAACTACAACGTCTGCATCTTCGCACTCAGCTACAACGTCTGCATCTTCGCACTCAACTACAACGTCTGCATCTTCGCACTCAACTACAATGTCTGCACCTTCGCACTCAACTGCGAAATCTGCACCTTCGCACTCAACTGCAACGTCTGCATCTTAGCACTCAACTACAACGTCTGCATCTTCGCACTCAACTACAACCTCTGCATCCTCGCACTCCTCCTCAACTACAACGTCTGCATCTTTGCACTCAACTACAACGTCTGCATCTTCGCAATCAACTACAACGTCTGCATCTTCCCACGACTCAACTACAACGTCTGCATCTTCGCACTACTCAACTACAACGTCTGCATCTTCGCACTACTCAACTACAACGTCTGCACCTTCGCACTCAACTACAACGTCTGCATCTTCGCACTCAACTACAACGTCTGCATCTTCGCACTCAACTACAATGTCTGCATCTTCGCACTACTCAACTACAACGTCTGCACCGTTGCACTCAACTACAACGTCTGCACCTTCGCACTCAACTATAACGTCTGCACCTTCGCACTCAACAACAACGTCTGCACCTTCGCACTCAACTACAACGTCTGCATCTTCACACTCAACTACAACATCTGCATCTTCGCACTCAACTACAACGTCTGCATCTTCGCACACAACTACAACGTCTGTACCTTCGCACTCAGCAACGTCTGTACCTTCGCACTCAACTACAACGTCTACATCTTTGCACTCAACAACAACGTCTACATCTTTGCACTCAACTACAACGTCAGCATCTTCGCACTCAACTACAACGTCTGCATCTTCGCACTCAACAAGGTCTGCATCTTCGCACTCAACTACAACGTCTGCACCTTCGCACTCAACTACAACGTCTGCATCTTAGCACTCAACTACAACGTCTGCATCTTAGCACTCAACTACAATGTCTGCATCTTTGCACTCAACTACAACGTCTGCATCCTCGCACTCCTCCTCAACGACAACGTCTGCATCTTTGCACTCAACTACAACGTCTGCATCTTCGCACTACTCAACTACAACGTCTGCACCTTCGCACTACTCAACTACAACGTCTGCACCTTCGCACTACTCAACTACAACGTCTGCACCTTCGCACTCAACTACAACGTCTGCACCTTCGCAGTCAACTACAACGTCTGCAACCTCGCACTCAACTACAACGTCTGCATCTTCGCACTCAACTACAATGTCTGCATCTTCGCACTACTCAACTACAACGTCTGCATCTTCGCACTCAACTACAACGTCTGCATCTTCGCACTCCTCAACTACAACGTCTGCATTTTCGCACTCAACTACAACGTCTGCATCTTCGCACTCAACTACAACGTCTGCATCTTCGCACTCAACTACAACGTCTGCATCTTCGCACTCAACTACAACGTCTGTACCTTCGCAACTCCACTACAACGTCCGCATCTTTGCACTCAACTACAATGTCAGCATCTTCGCACTCAACTCGGTCTGCATCTTCGCACTCAACTACAACGTCTGCATCTGCACACTCGACTACAACGTCTGCATCTTCGCACTCGACTACAACGTACGCATCTTCGCACTCGACTACAACGTCCGCATCTTCGCACTCAACTACAACGTCTGCATCTTTGCACTCAACTCCAACGTCTGCATCTTCGCACTCCTCAACTACAACGTCTGCATCTTCTCAATCAACTACAACGTCTGCATCTTCGCACTCAACTACAACGTCTGCATCTTCACACTCAACTACAACATCTGCATCTTCGCACTCAACTACAACGTCTGCATCTTCGCACACAACTACAACGTCTGTACCTTCGCACTCAACAACGTCTGTACCTTCGCACTCAACTACAACGTCTACATCTTTGCACTCAACAACAACGTCTACATCTTTGCACTCAACTACAACGTCAGCATCTTCGCACTCAACTACAACGTCTGCATCTTCGCACTCAACTACAACGTCTGCATCTTCGCACTCAACAAGGTCTGCATCTTCGCACTCAACTACAACGTCTGCACCTTCGCACTCAACTACAACGTCTGCATCTTAGCACTCAACTACAACGTCTGCATCTTAGCACTCAACTACAATGTCTGCATCTTTGCACTCAACTACAACGTCTGCATCCTCGCACACCTCCTCAACTACAACGTCTGCATCTTTGCACTCAACTACAACGTCTGCATCTTCGCACTACTCAACTACAACGTCTGCACCTTCGCACTACTCAACTACAACGTCTGCACCTTCGCACTACTCAACTACAACGTCTGCACCTTCGCAGTCAACTACAACGTCTGCATCCTCGCACTCAACTACAACGTCTGCATCTTCGCACTCAACTACAACGTCTGCATCTTCGCACTCCTCAACTACAACGTCTGCATCTTCGCACTCCTCAACTACAACGTCTGCATCTTCGCACTCAACTACAACGTCTGCACCTTTGCACTCAACTACAACGTCTACATCTTCGCACTCAACTACAACGTCTGCATCTTCGCACTCAACTACAACGTCTGCATCTTCGCACTCAACTACAACGTCTGCATCTTCGCACTCAACTACAACGTCTGCATCTTCGCACTCAACTACAACGTCTGCATCTTCGCACTCAACTACAACGTCTGTACCTTCGCAACTCCACTACAACGTCCGCATCTTTGCACTCAACTACAATGTCAGCATCTTCGCACTCACCTCGGTCTGCATCTTCGCACTCAACTACAACGTCTTCATCTGCACACTCGACTACAACGTCTGCATCTTCGCACTCGACTACAACGTACGCATATTCGCACTCGACTACAACGTCCGCATCTTCGCACTCAACTACAACGTCTGCATCTTTGCACTCAACTCCAACGTCTGCATCTTCGCACTCCTCAACTACAACGTCTGCATCTTCTCACTCAACTACAACGTCTGCATCTTCGCACTCAACTACAACGTCCGAATCTTCGCACTCAACTACAACGTCTGCAACTTCGCACTCAACTACAACGTCTGCATCTTCGCACTCAACTACAACGTCTGCATCTTCGCACTCAACTACAACGTCTACATCCTCACACTCCTCCTCAACTACAACGTCTGCATCTTCGCACTCAACTACAACGTCTGCATCTTCGCACTCAACTACAACGTCTGCATCTTGGCACTCAACTACAACGTCTGCAACTTCTCACTCAACTACAAAGTCTGCATCTTCGCACTCAACTACAACGTCTGCATCTTCGCACTCAACTACAACGTCTGCATCTTCGCACTCAACTACAACGTCTGCACCTTCGCACGCAACTACAACGTCTGCATCTTCGCACTCAACTACAACGTCTGCAGCTTCGCACTCAACTACAACGTCAGCACCTTCGCACTCAACTACAACGTCTGCATCTTCGCACTCAACTAGAACGTCTGCACCTTCGCACTCAACTGCAACGTCTGCACCTTCGCACTCAACTACAACGTCTGCATCTTAGCACTCAACTACAACGTCTGCATCTTAGCACTCAACTACAACGTCTGCATCTTCGCACTCAACTACAACGTCTGCATCCTCGCACTCAACTACAACGTCTGCATCCTCGCACTCCTCCTGAACTACAACGTCCGCATCTTTGCACTCAACTACAACGTCTGCATCTTCGCACTCAACTACTACGTCTGCATCTTCGCACTACTCAAGTACAACGTCTGCACCTTCGCACTACTCAACTACAACGTCTGCACCTTCGCACTCAACTACAACGTCTGCACCTTCGCACTCAACTACAACGTCTGCATCTTCGCACTCAACTACAACGTCTGCATCTTCGCACTCAACTACAACGTCTGCACCTTCGCACGCAACTACAACGTCTGCATCTTCGCACTCAACTACAACGTCTGCAGCTTCGCACTCAACTACAACGTCAGCACCTTCACACTCAACTACAACGTCTGCATCTTCGCACTCAACTAGAACGTCTGCACCTTCGCACTCAACTGCAACGTCTGCACCTTCGCACTCAACTACAACGTCTGCATCTTAGCACTCAACTACAACGTCTGCATCTTAGCACTCAACTACAACGTCTGCATCTTCGCACTCAACTACAACGTCTGCATCCTCGCACTCAACTACAACGTCTGCATCTTCGCACTCAACTACTACGTCTGCATCTTCGCACTCAACTACAACGTCTGCATCTTCGCACTACTCAAGTACAACGTCTGCACCTTCGCACTACTCAACTACAACGTCTGCACCTTCGCACTCAACTACAACGTCTGCACCTTCGCACTCAACTACAACGTCTGCATCTTCGCACTCAACTACAACGTCTGCATCTTCGCACTCAACTACAATGTCTGCATCTTCGCACTACTCAAATACAACGTCTGCACCGTCGCACTCAACTACAACGTCTGCACCTTCGCACTCAACTATAACGTCTGCATCTTCGCACTCAACTACAACGTCTGCACCTTCGCACTCAACTACAACGTCTGCATCTTCACACTCAACTACAACGTCTGCATCTTCGCACTCAACTACAACGTCTGCATCTTCGCACTCAACTACAACGTCTGTACCTTCACACTCAACTACAACGTCTGCATCTTCGCACTCAACTACAACGTCTGCATCTTCGCACTCAACAACGTCTGCACCTTCGCACTCAATGACAACGTCTGCACCTTCGCACTCAACTACAACATCTGCACCTTCGCACTCAACTACAACGTCTGCACCATCGCACTCAACTACAACGTCAGCACCTTCGCACTCCTCAACTACAACGTCTGCATCTTCGCACTCCTCAACTACAACGTCTGCATCTTCGCACTCCTCAACTACAACGTCTGCACCTTCGCACTCAACTACAATGTCTGCACCTTTGCACTCAACTACAACGTCTGCACCTTTGCACTCAACTACAACGTCTACATCTTCGCACTCAACTACAACGTCTGCATCTTCGCACTCAACTACAACGTCTGCATCTTCGCACTCAACTACAACGTCTGCATCTTCGCACTCAACTACAACTTCTGCATCTTCGCACTCAACAACAACGTCTGCATCTTCGCACTCAACTACAACGTCTGCATCAGGGCACTCAACTACAACATCTGCATCTTCGCACTCAACTACAACGTCTGCATCTTCGCACTCAACTACAACTTCTGCATCTTCGCACTCAACAACAACGTCTGCATCTTGGCACTCGACTACAACGTCTGCATCAGGGCACTCGACTACAACGTCTGCATCTTGGCACTCAACTCCAACGTCTGCAACTTCGCACTCAACTACAACGTCTGCATCTTCGCACTCAACTACAACGTCTGCAACTTCGCACTCAACTACAATGTCTGCACCTTCGCACTCTACTACAACGTCTGCACCTTCGCACTCAACTACAATGTCTGCACCTTCGGAATCAACTACAACGTCAGCACCTTCGCACTCAACTACAACGTCTGCACCTTCGCAATCAACTACAACGTCTGCATCTTCGCACTCAACCACAACGTCTGCACCTTCGCACTCAACCACAACGTCTGCATCTTCGCACTCAATTACAACGTCTGCATCTTCGCACTCAACTACAACGTCTGCATCTTCGCACTCCTCAACTACAACGTCTGCATCTTCGCACTCAACTACAAAGTCTGTACCTTCGCAACTCCACTACAACGTCCGCATCTTTGCACTCAACTACAATGTCAGCATCTTCGCACTCAACTCGGTCTGCATCTTCGCACTCAACTACAACGTCTGCATCTGCGCACTCGACTACAACGTCTGCATCTTCGCACTCGACTACAACGTCCGCATCTTCGCACTCGACTACAACGTCCGCATCTTCGCACTCAACTACAACGCCTGCATCTTCGCACTCAACTACAACGTCTGCATCTTCGCACTCAACTACAACGTCCGAATCTTCGCACTCAACTACAACGTCTGCAACTTCGCACTCAACTACAACGTCTTCATCTTCGCACTCAACTACAACGTCTACATCCTCACACTCCTCCTCAACTACAACGTCTGCATCTTCGCACTCAACTACAACGTCTGCATCTTGGCACTCAACTACAACGTCTGCATCTTGGCACTCAACTACAACGTCTGCAACTTCTCACTCAACTACAACGTCTGCATCTTCGCACTCAACTACAACGTCTGCATCTTCGCACTCAACTACAATGTCTGCACCTTCGTACGCAACTGCAACGTCTGCATCTTCGCACTCAACTACAACGTCTGCACATTCGCACTCAACTACAACGTCAGCACCTTCGCAATCAACTACAACGTCTGCATCTTCGCACTCAGCTACAACGTCTGCATCTTCGCACTCAACTACAACGTCTGCATCTTCGCACTCAACTACAATGTCTGCACCTTCGCACTCAACTGCAAAATCTGCACCTTCGCACTCAACTGCAACGTCTGCATCTTAGCACTCAACTACAACGTCTGCATCTTCGCACTCAACTACAACCTCTGCATCCTCGCACTCCTCCTCAACTACAACGTCTGCATCTTTGCACTCAACTACAACGTCTGCATCTTCGCAATCAACTACAACGTCTGCATCTTCCCACGACTCAACTACAACGTCTGCATCTTCGCACTACTCAACTACAACGTCTGCATCTTCGCACTACTCAACTACAACGTCTGCACCTTCGCACTCAACTACAACGTCTGCATCTTCGCACTCAACTACAACATCTGCATCTTCGCACTCAACTACAATGTCTGCATCTTCGCACTACTCAACTACAACGTCTGCACCGTTGCACTCAACTACAACGTCTGCACCTTCGCACTCAACTATAACGTCTGCACCTTCGCACTCAACAACAACGTCTGCACCTTCGCACTCAACTACAACGTCTGCATCTTCACACTCAACTACAACATCTGCATCTTCGCACTCAACTACAACGTCTGCATCTTCGCACACAACTACAACGTCTGTACCTTCGCACTCAGCAACGTCTGTACCTTCGCACTCAACTACAACGTCTACATCTTTGCACTCAACAACAACGTCTACATCTTTGCACTCAACTACAACGTCAGCATCTTCGCACTCAACTACAACGTCTGCATCTTCGCACTCAACAAGGTCTGCATCTTCGCACTCAACTACAACGTCTGCACCTTCGCACTCAACTACAACGTCTGCATCTTAGCACTCAACTACAACGTCTGCATCTTAGCACTCAACTACAATGTCTGCATCTTTGCACTCAACTACAACGTCTGCATCCTCGCACTCCTCCTCAACGACAACGTCTGCATCTTTGCACTCAACTACAACGTCTGCATCTTCGCACTACTCAACTACAACGTCTGCACCTTCGCACTACTCAACTACAACGTCTGCACCTTCGCACTACTCAACTACAACGTCTGCACCTTAGCACTCAACTACAACGTCTGCACCTTCGCAGTCAACTACAACGTCTGCATCCTCGCACTCAACTACAACGTCTGCATCTTCGCACTCAACTACAACGTCTGCATCTTCGCACTCCTCCTCAACTACAACGTCTGCATCTTGGCACTCAACTACAACGTCTGCATCTTGGCACTCAACTACAACGTCTGCATCTTGGCACTCAACTACAACGTCTGCAACTTCGCACTCAACTACAACGTCTGCATCTTCGCACTCAACTACAACGTCTGCATCTTCGCACTCAACTACAATGTCTGCACCTTCGCACGCAACTACAACGTCTGCACCTTCGCACTCAACGACAACGTCTGCACCTTCGCACTCAACTACAACGTCAGCACCTTCGCACTCAACTACAACGTCTGCACCTTCGCACTCAACTACAACGTCTGCATCTTCGCACTCAACTACAACGTCTGCACCTTCGCACTCAACTACAACGTCTGCATCTTCGCACTCAATTACAACGTCTGCATCTTCGCACTCAACTACAACGTCTGCATCTTCGCACTCAACTACAACGTCTGTACCTTCGCACTCAACTACAACGTCAGCATCTTCGCACTCAACTACAACGTCTGCATCTTCGCACTCAACAAGGTCTGCATCTTCGCACTCAACTACAACGTCTGAACCTTCGCACTCAACTACAACGTCTGCATCTTAGCACTCAACTACAACGTCTGCATCTTAGCACTCAACTACAATGTCTGCATCTTCGCACTCAACTACAACGTCTGCATCCTCGCACTCCTCCTCAACTACAACGTCTGCATCTTTGCACTCAACTACAACGTCTGCATCTTCGCACTACTCAACTACAACGTCTGCAATTTCGCACTACTCAACTACAACGTCTGCACCTTCGCACTCAACTACAACGTCTGCACCTTCGCAGTCAACTACAACGTCTGCATCCTCGCACTCAACTACAACGTCTGCATATTCGCACTCAACTACAATGTCTGCATCTTCGCACTACTCAACTACGTCTGCATCTTCGCACTCAACTACAACGTCTGCATCTTCGCACTCCTCAACTACAACGCCTGCATCTTCGCACTCAACTACAACGTCTGCATCTTCGCACTCAACTACAACGTCTGCATCTTCGCACTCAACTACAACGTCTGTACCTTCGCAACTCCACTACAACGTCCGCATCTTTGCACTCAACTACAATGTCAGCATCTTCGCACTCAACTCGGTCTGCATCTTCGCACTCAACTACAACGTCTGCATCTGCGCACTCGACTACAACGTCTGCATCTTCGCACTCGAGTACAACGTCCGCATCTTCGCACTCGACTACAACGTCCGCATCTTCGCACTCAACTACAACGTCTGCATCTTTGCACTCAACTCCAACGTCTGCATCTTCGCACTCCTCAACTACAACGTCTGCATCTTCTCACTCAACTACAACGTCTGCATCTTCGCACTCAACTACAACGTCCGAATCTTCGCACTCAACTACAACGTCTGCAACTTCGCACTCAACTACAACGTCTGCATCTTCGCACTCAACTACAACGTCTGCATCTTCGCACTCAACTACAACGTCTACATCCTCACACTCCTCCTCAACTACAACGTCTGCATCTTCGCACTCAACTACAACGTCTGCATCTTCGCACTCAACTACAACGTCTGCATCTTGGCACTCAACTACAACGTCTGCAACTTCTCACTCAACTACAAAGTCTGCATCTTCGCACTCAACTACAACGTCTGCATCTTCGCACTCAACTACAACGTCTGCATCTTCGCACTCAACTACAACGTCTGCACCTTCGCACGCAACTACAACGTCTGCATCTTCGCACTCAACTACAACGTCTGCAGCTTCCCACTCAACTACAACGTCAGCACCTTCGCACTCAACTACAACGTCTGCATCTTCGCACTCAACTAGAACGTCTGCACCTTCGCACTCAACTGCAACGTCTGCACCTTCGCACTCAACTACAACGTCTGCATCTTAGCACTCAACTACAACGTCTGCATCTTAGCACTCAACTACAACGTCTGCATCTTCGCACTCAACTACAACGTCTGCATCCTCGCACTCAACTACAACGTCTGCATCTTCGCACTCAACTACTACGTCTGCATCTTCGCACTCAACTACAACGTCTGCATCTTCGCACTACTCAAGTACAACGTCTGCACCTTCGCACTACTCAACTACAACGTCTGCACCTTCGCACTCAACTACAACGTCTGCACCTTCGCACTCAACTACAACGTCTGCATCTTCGCACTCAACTACAACGTCTGCATCTTCGCACTCAACTACAATGTCTGCATCTTCGCACTACTCAAATACAACGTCTGCACCGTCGCACTCAACTACAACGTCTGCACCTTCGCACTCAACTATAACGTCTGCATCTTCGCACTCAACTACAACGTCTGCACCTTCGCACTCAACTACAACGTCTGCATCTTCACACTCAACTACAACGTCTGCATCTTCGCACTCAACTACAACGTCTGCATCTTCGCACTCAACTACAACGTCTGTACCTTCACACTCAACTACAACGTCTGCATCTTCGCACTCAACTACAACGTCTGCATCTTCGCACTCAACAACGTCTGCACCTTCGCACTCAATGACAACGTCTGCACCTTCGCACTCAACTACAACATCTGCACCATCGCACTCAACTACAACGTCAGCACCTTCGCACTCCTCAACTACAACGTCTGCATCTTCGCACTCCTCAACTACAACGTCTGCATCTTCGCACTCCTCAACTACAACGTCTGCATCTTCGCACTCCTCAACTACAACGTCTGCATCTTCGCACTCCTCAACTACAACGTCTGCACCTTCGCACTCAACTACAACGTCTGCACCTTTGCACTCAACTACAACGTCTACATCTTCGCACTCAACTACAACGTCTGCATCTTCGCACTCAACTACAACGTCTGCATCTTCGCACTCAACTACAACGTCTGCATCTTCGCACTCAACTACAACTTCTGCATCTTCGCACTCAACAACAACGTCTGCATCTTCGCACTCAACTACAACGTCTGCATCAGGGCACTCAACTACAACATCTGCATCTTCGCACTCAACTACAACGTCTGCATCTTCGCACTCAACTACAACTTCTGCATCTTCGCACTCAACAACAACGTCTGCATCTTGGCACTCAACTACAACGTCTGCATCAGGGCACTCGACTACAACGTCTGCATCTTGGCACTCAACTCCAACGTCTGCAACTTCGCACTCAACTACAACGTCTGCATCTTCGCACTCAACTACAACGTCTGCAACTTCGCACTCAACTACAATGTCTGCACCTTCGCACTCTACTACAACGTCTGCACCTTCGCACTCAACTACAATGTCTGCACCTTCGGAATCAACTACAACGTCAGCACCTTCGCACTCAACTACAACGTCTGCACCTTCGCAATCAACTACAACGTCTGCATCTTCGCACTCAACCACAACGTCTGCACCTTCGCACTCAACCACAACGTCTGCATCTTCGCACTCAATTACAACGTCTGCATCTTCGCACTCAACTACAACGTCTGCATCTTCGCACTCCTCAACTACAACGTCTGCATCTTCGCACTCAACTACAAAGTCTGTACCTTCGCAACTCCACTACAACGTCCGCATCTTTGCACTCAACTACAATGTCAGCATCTTCGCACTCAACTCGGTCTGCATCTTCGCACTCAACTACAACGTCTGCATCTGCGCACTCGACTACAACGTCTGCATCTTCGCACTCGACTACAACGTCCGCATCTTCGCACTCGACTACAACGTCCGCATCTTCGCACTCAACTACAACGCCTGCATCTTCGCACTCAACTACAACGTCTGCATCTTCGCACTCAACTACAACGTCCGAATCTTCGCACTCAACTACAACGTCTGCAACTTCGCACTCAACTACAACGTCTTCATCTTCGCACTCAACTACAACGTCTACATCCTCACACTCCTCCTCAACTACAACGTCTGCATCTTCGCACTCAACTACAACGTCTGCATCTTGGCACTCAACTACAACGTCTGCATCTTGGCACTCAACTACAACGTCTGCAACTTCTCACTCAACTACAACGTCTGCATCTTCGCACTCAACTACAACGTCTGCATCTTCGCACTCAACTACAATGTCTGCACCTTCGTACGCAACTGCAACGTCTGCATCTTCGCACTCAACTACAACGTCTGCACATTCGCACTCAACTACAACGTCAGCACCTTCGCAATCAACTACAACGTCTGCATCTTCGCACTCAGCTACAACGTCTGCATCTTCGCACTCAACTACAACGTCTGCATCTTCGCACTCAACTACAATGTCTGCACCTTCGCACTCAACTGCAAAATCTGCACCTTCGCACTCAACTGCAACGTCTGCATCTTAGCACTCAACTACAACGTCTGCATCTTCGCACTCAACTACAACCTCTGCATCCTCGCACTCCTCCTCAACTACAACGTCTGCATCTTTGCACTCAACTACAACGTCTGCATCTTCGCAATCAACTACAACGTCTGCATCTTCCCACGACTCAACTACAACGTCTGCATCTTCGCACTACTCAACTACAACGTCTGCATCTTCGCACTACTCAACTACAACGTCTGCATCTTCGCACTCAACTACAACGTCTGCATCTTGGCACTCAACTACAACGTCTGAAACTTCGCACTCAACTACAACGTCTGCATCTTCGCACTCAACTACAACGTCTGCATCTTCGCACTCAACTACAACGTCTGCATCTTTGCACTCAACTACAACGTCTGCATCTTCGCACTACTCAACTACAACGTCTGCACCTTCGCACTACTCAACTACAACGTCTGCACCTTCGCACTACTCAACTACAACGTCTGCACCTTCGCACTCAACTACAACGTCTGCACCTTCGCAGTCAACTACAACGTCTGCATCCTCGCACTCAACTACAACGTCTGCATCTTCGCACTCAACTACAACGTCTGCATCTTCGCACTCCTCCTCAACTACAACGTCTGCATCTTGGCACTCAACTACAACGTCTGCATCTTGGCACTCAACTACAACGTCTGCATCTTGGCACTCAACTACAACGTCTGCAACTTCGCACTCAACTACAACGTCTGCATCTTCGCACTCAACTACAACGTCTGCATCTTCGCACTCAACTACAATGTCTGCACCTTCGCACGCAACTACAACGTCTGCACCTTCGCACTCAACGACAACGTCTGCACCTTCGCACTCAACTACAACGTCAGCACCTTCGCACTCAACTACAACGTCTGCACCTTCGCACTCAACTACAACGTCTGCATCTTCGCACTCAACTACAACGTCTGCACCTTCGCACTCAACTACAACGTCTGCATCTTCGCACTCAATTACAACGTCTGCATCTTCGCACTCAACTACAACGTCTGCATCTTCGCACTCAACTACAACGTCTGTACCTTCGCACTCAACTACAACGTCAGCATCTTCGCACTCAACTACAACGTCTGCATCTTCGCACTCAACAAGGTCTGCATCTTCGCACTCAACTACAACGTCTGCACCTTCGCACTCAACTACAACGTCTGCATCTTAGCACTCAACTACAACGTCTGCATCTTAGCACTCAACTACAATGTCTGCATCTTCGCACTCAACTACAACGTCTGCATCCTCGCACTCCTCCTCAACTACAACGTCTGCATCTTTGCACTCAACTACAACGTCTGCATCTTCGCACTACTCAACTACAACGTCTGCAATTTCGCACTACTCAACTACAACGTCTGCACCTTCGCACTCAACTACAACGTCTGCACCTTCGCAGTCAACTACAACGTCTGCATCCTCGCACTCAACTACAACGTCTGCATATTCGCACTCAACTACAATGTCTGCATCTTCGCACTACTCAACTACGTCTGCATCTTCGCACTCAACTACAACGTCTGCATCTTCGCACTCCTCAACTACAACGCCTGCATCTTCGCACTCAACTACAACGTCTGCATCTTCGCACTCAACTACAACGTCTGCATCTTCGCACTCAACTACAACGTCTGTACCTTCGCAACTCCACTACAACGTCCGCATCTTTGCACTCAACTACAATGTCAGCATCTTCGCACTCAACTCGGTCTGCATCTTCGCACTCAACTACAACGTCTGCATCTGCGCACTCGACTACAACGTCTGCATCTTCGCACTCGAGTACAACGTCCGCATCTTCGCACTCGACTACAACGTCCGCATCTTCGCACTCAACTACAACGTCTGCATCTTTGCACTCAACTCCAACGTCTGCATCTTCGCACTCCTCAACTACAACGTCTGCATCTTCTCACTCAACTACAACGTCTGCATCTTCGCACTCAACTACAACGTCCGAATCTTCGCACTCAACTACAACGTCTGCAACTTCGCACTCAACTACAACGTCTGCATCTTCGCACTCAACTACAACGTCTGCATCTTCGCACTCAACTACAACGTCTACATCCTCACACTCCTCCTCAACTACAACGTCTGCATCTTCGCACTCAACTACAACGTCTGCATCTTCGCACTCAACTACAACGTCTGCATCTTGGCACTCAACTACAACGTCTGCAACTTCTCACTCAACTACAAAGTCTGCATCTTCGCACTCAACTACAACGTCTGCATCTTCGCACTCAACTACAACGTCTGCATCTTCGCACTCAACTACAACGTCTGCACCTTCGCACGCAACTACAACGTCTGCATCTTCGCACTCAACTACAACGTCTGCAGCTTCCCACTCAACTACAACGTCAGCACCTTCGCACTCAACTACAACGTCTGCATCTTCGCACTCAACTAGAACGTCTGCACCTTCGCACTCAACTGCAACGTCTGCACCTTCGCACTCAACTACAACGTCTGCATCTTAGCACTCAACTACAACGTCTGCATCTTAGCACTCAACTACAACGTCTGCATCTTCGCACTCAACTACAACGTCTGCATCCTCGCACTCAACTACAACGTCTGCATCTTCGCACTCAACTACTACGTCTGCATCTTCGCACTCAACTACAACGTCTGCATCTTCGCACTACTCAAGTACAACGTCTGCACCTTCGCACTACTCAACTACAACGTCTGCACCTTCGCACTCAACTACAACGTCTGCACCTTCGCACTCAACTACAACGTCTGCATCTTCGCACTCAACTACAACGTCTGCATCTTCGCACTCAACTACAATGTCTGCATCTTCGCACTACTCAAATACAACGTCTGCACCGTCGCACTCAACTACAACGTCTGCACCTTCGCACTCAACTATAACGTCTGCATCTTCGCACTCAACTACAACGTCTGCACCTTCGCACTCAACTACAACGTCTGCATCTTCACACTCAACTACAACGTCTGCATCTTCGCACTCAACTACAACGTCTGCATCTTCGCACTCAACTACAACGTCTGTACCTTCACACTCAACTACAACGTCTGCATCTTCGCACTCAACTACAACGTCTGCATCTTCGCACTCAACAACGTCTGCACCTTCGCACTCAATGACAACGTCTGCACCTTCGCACTCAACTACAACATCTGCACCATCGCACTCAACTACAACGTCAGCACCTTCGCACTCCTCAACTACAACGTCTGCATCTTCGCACTCCTCAACTACAACGTCTGCATCTTCGCACTCCTCAACTACAACGTCTGCATCTTCGCACTCCTCAACTACAACGTCTGCACCTTCGCACTCAACTACAACGTCTGCACCTTTGCACTCAACTACAACGTCTACATCTTCGCACTCAACTACAACGTCTGCATCTTCGCACTCAACTACAACGTCTGCATCTTCGCACTCAACTACAACGTCTGCATCTTCGCACTCAACTACAACTTCTGCATCTTCGCACTCAACAACAACGTCTGCATCTTCGCACTCAACTACAACGTCTGCATCAGGGCACTCAACTACAACATCTGCATCTTCGCACTCAACTACAACGTCTGCATCTTCGCACTCAACTACAACTTCTGCATCTTCGCACTCAACAACAACGTCTGCATCTTGGCACTCAACTACAACGTCTGCATCAGGGCACTCGACTACAACGTCTGCATCTTGGCACTCAACTCCAACGTCTGCAACTTCGCACTCAACTACAACGTCTGCATCTTCGCACTCAACTACAACGTCTGCAACTTCGCACTCAACTACAATGTCTGCACCTTCGCACTCTACTACAACGTCTGCACCTTCGCACTCAACTACAATGTCTGCACCTTCGGAATCAACTACAACGTCAGCACCTTCGCACTCAACTACAACGTCTGCACCTTCGCAATCAACTACAACGTCTGCATCTTCGCACTCAACCACAACGTCTGCACCTTCGCACTCAACCACAACGTCTGCATCTTCGCACTCAATTACAACGTCTGCATCTTCGCACTCAACTACAACGTCTGCATCTTCGCACTCCTCAACTACAACGTCTGCATCTTCGCACTCAACTACAAAGTCTGTACCTTCGCAACTCCACTACAACGTCCGCATCTTTGCACTCAACTACAATGTCAGCATCTTCGCACTCAACTCGGTCTGCATCTTCGCACTCAACTACAACGTCTGCATCTGCGCACTCGACTACAACGTCTGCATCTTCGCACTCGACTACAACGTCCGCATCTTCGCACTCGACTACAACGTCCGCATCTTCGCACTCAACTACAACGCCTGCATCTTCGCACTCAACTACAACGTCTGCATCTTCGCACTCAACTACAACGTCCGAATCTTCGCACTCAACTACAACGTCTGCAACTTCGCACTCAACTACAACGTCTTCATCTTCGCACTCAACTACAACGTCTACATCCTCACACTCCTCCTCAACTACAACGTCTGCATCTTCGCACTCAACTACAACGTCTGCATCTTGGCACTCAACTACAACGTCTGCATCTTGGCACTCAACTACAACGTCTGCAACTTCTCACTCAACTACAACGTCTGCATCTTCGCACTCAACTACAACGTCTGCATCTTCGCACTCAACTACAATGTCTGCACCTTCGTACGCAACTGCAACGTCTGCATCTTCGCACTCAACTACAACGTCTGCACATTCGCACTCAACTACAACGTCAGCACCTTCGCAATCAACTACAACGTCTGCATCTTCGCACTCAGCTACAACGTCTGCATCTTCGCACTCAACTACAACGTCTGCATCTTCGCACTCAACTACAATGTCTGCACCTTCGCACTCAACTGCAAAATCTGCACCTTCGCACTCAACTGCAACGTCTGCATCTTAGCACTCAACTACAACGTCTGCATCTTCGCACTCAACTACAACCTCTGCATCCTCGCACTCCTCCTCAACTACAACGTCTGCATCTTTGCACTCAACTACAACGTCTGCATCTTCGCAATCAACTACAACGTCTGCATCTTCCCACGACTCAACTACAACGTCTGCATCTTCGCACTACTCAACTACAACGTCTGCATCTTCGCACTACTCAACTACAACGTCTGCACCTTCGCACTCAACTACAACGTCTGCATCTTCGCACTCAACTACAACGTCTGCATCTTCGCACTCAACTACAATGTCTGCATCTTCGCACTACTCAACTACAACGTCTGCACCGTTGCACTCAACTACAACGTCTGCACCTTCGCACTCAACTATAACGTCTGCACCTTCGCACTCAACAACAACGTCTGCACCTTCGCACTCAACTACAACGTCTGCATCTTCACACTCAACTACAACATCTGCATCTTCGCACTCAACTACAACGTCTGCATCTTCGCACACAACTACAACGTCTGTACCTTCGCACTCAGCAACGTCTGTACCTTCGCACTCAACTACAACGTCTACATCTTTGCACTCAACAACAACGTCTACATCTTTGCACTCAACTACAACGTCAGCATCTTCGCACTCAACTACAACGTCTGCATCTTCGCACTCAACAAGGTCTGCATCTTCGCACTCAACTACAACGTCTGCACCTTCGCACTCAACTACAACGTCTGCATCATAGCACTCAACTACAACGTCTGCATCTTAGCACTCAACTACAATGTCTGCATCTTTGCACTCAACTACAACGTCTGCATCCTCGCACTCCTTCTCAACGACAACGTCTGCATCTTTGCACTCAACTACAACGTCTGCATCTTCGCACTACTCAACTACAACGTCTGCACCTTCGCACTACTCAACTACAACGTCTGCACCTTCGCACTACTCAACTACAACGTCTGCACCTTCGCACTCAACTACAACGTCTGCACCTTCGCAGTCAACTACAACGTCTGCATCCTCGCACTCAACTACAACGTCTGCATCTTCGCACTCAACTACAATGTCTGCATCTTCGCACTACTCAACTACAACGTCTGCATCTTCGCACTCAACTACAACGTCTGCATCTTCGCACTCCTCAACTACAACGTCTGCATTTTCGCACTCAACTACAACGTCTGCATCTTCGCACTCAACTACAACGTCTGCATCTTCGCACTCAACTACAACGTCTGCATCTTCGCACTCAACTACAACGTCTGCATCTTCGCACTCAACTACAACGTCTGTACCTTCGCAACTCCACTACAACATCCGCATCTTTGCACTCAACTACAATGTCAGCATCTTCGCACTCGACTACAACGTCTGCATCTGCACACTCGACTACAACGTCTGCATCTTCGCACTCGACTACAACGTACGCATCTTCGCACTCGACTACAACGTCCGCATCTTCGCACTCGACTACAACGTCCGCATCTTCGCACTCAACTACAACGTCTGCATCTTTGCACTCAACTCCAACGTCTGCATCTTCGCACTCCTCAACTACAACGTCTGCATCTTCTCACTCAACTACAACGTCTGCATCTTCGCACTCAACTACAACGTCTGCATCTTCACACTCAACTACAACATCTGCATCTTCGCACTCAACTACAACGTCTGCATCTTCGCACACAACTACAACGTCTGTACCTTCGCACTCAACAACGTCTGTACCTTCGCACTCAACTACAACGTCTACATCTTTGCACTCAACAACAACGTCTACATCTTTGCACTCAACTACAACGTCAGCATCTTCGCACTCAACTACAACGTCTGCATCTTCGCACTCAACAAGGTCTGCATCTTCGCACTCAACTACAACGTCTGCACCTTCGCACTCAACTACAACGTCTGCATCTTAGCACTCAACTACAACGTCTGCATCTTAGCACTCAACTACAATGTCTGCATCTTTGCACTCAACTACAACGTCTGCATCCTCGCACTCCTCCTCAACTACAACGTCTGCATCTTTGCACTCAACTACAACGTCTGCATCTTCGCACTACTCAACTACAACGTCTGCACCTTCGCACTACTCAACTACAACGTCTGCACCTTCGCACTACTCAACTACAACGTCTGCACCTTCGCAGTCAACTACAACGTCTGCATCCTCGCACTCAACTACAACGTCTGCATCTTCGCACTCAACTACAACGTCTGCATCTTCGCACTCCTCAACTACAACGTCTGCATCTTCGCACTCCTCAACTACAACGTCTGCATCTTCGCACTCAACTACAACGTCTGCACCTTTGCACTCAACTACAACGTCTACATCTTCGCACTCAACTACAACGTCTGCATCTTCGCACTCAACTACAACGTCTGCATCTTCGCACTCAACTACAACGTCTGCATCTTCGCACTGAACTACAACGTCTGCATCTTCGCACTCAACTACAACGTCTGTACCTTCGCAACTCCACTACAACGTCCGCATCTTTGCACTCAACTACAATGTCAGCATCTTCGCACTCACCTCGGTCTGCATCTTCGCACTCAACTACAACGTCTGCATCTGCACACTCGACTACAACGTCTGCATCTTCGCACTCGACTACAACGTACGCATATTCGCACTCGACTACAACGTCCGCATCTTCGCACTCAACTACAACGTCTGCATCTTTGCACTCAACTCCAACGTCTGCATCTTCGCACTCCTCAACTACAACGTCTGCATCTTCTCACTCAACTACAACGTCTGCATCTTCGCACTCAACTACAACGTCCGAATCTTCGCACTCAACTACAACGTCTGCAACTTCGCACTCAACTACAACGTCTGCATCTTCGCACTCAACTACAACGTCTGCATCTTCGCACTCAACTACAACGTCTACATCCTCACACTCCTCCTCAACTACAACGTCTGCATCTTCGCACTCAACTACAACGTCTGCATCTTCGCACTCAACTACAACGTCTGCATCTTGGCACTCAACTACAACGTCTGCAACTTCTCACTCAACTACAAAGTCTGCATCTTCGCACTCAACTACAACGTCTGCATCTTCGCACTCAACTACAACGTCTGCATCTTCGCACTCAACTACAACGTCTGCACCTTCGCACGCAACTACAACGTCTGCATCTTCGCACTCAACTACAACGTCTGCAGCTTCGCACTCAACTACAACGTCAGCACCTTCGCACTCAACTACAACGTCTGCATCTTCGCACTCAACTAGAACGTCTGCACCTTCGCACTCAACTGCAACGTCTGCACCTTCGCACTCAACTACAACGTCTGCATCTTAGCACTCAACTACAACGTCTGCATCTTAGCACTCAACTACAACGTCTGCATCTTCGCACTCAACTACAACGTCTGCATCCTCGCACTCAACTACAACGTCTGCATCCTCGCACTCCTCCTCAACTACAACGTCCGCATCTTTGCACTCAACTACAACGTCTGCATCTTCGCACTCAACTACTACGTCTGCATCTTCGCACTACTCAAGTACAACGTCTGCACCTTCGCACTACTCAACTACAACGTCTGCACCTTCGCACTCAACTACAACGTCTGCACCTTCGCACTCAACTACAACGTCTGCATCTTCGCACTCAACTACAACGTCTGCATCTTCGCACTCAACTACAATGTCTGCATCTTCGCACTACTCAAATACAACGTCTGCACCGTCGCACTCAACTACAACGTCTGCACCTTCGCACTCAACTATAACGTCTGCATCTTCGCACTCAACTACAACGTCTGCACCTTCGCACTCAACTACAACGTCTGCATCTTCACACTCAACTACAACATCTGCATCTTCGCACTCAACTACAACGTCTGCATCTTCGCACTCAACTACAACGTCTGTACCTTCACACTCAACTACAACGTCTGCATCTTCGCACTCAACTACAACGTCTGCATCTTCGCACTCAACAACGTCTGCACCTTCGCACTCAATGACAACGTCTGCACCTTCGCACTCAACTACAACATCTGCACCTTCGCACTCAACTACAACGTCTGCACCATCGCACTCAACTACAACGTCAGCACCTTCGCACTCCTCAACTACAACGTCTGCATCTTCGCACTCCTCAACTACAACGTCTGCATCTTCGCACTCCTCAACTACAACGTCTGCACCTTCGCACTCAACTACAATGTCTGCACCTTTGCACTCAACTACAACGTCTACATCTTCGCACTCAACTACAACGTCTGCATCTTCGCACTCAACTACAACGTCTGCATCTTCGCACTCAACTACAACGTCTGCATCTTCGCACTCAACTACAACTTCTGCATCTTCGCACTCAACAACAACGTCTGCATCTTCGCACTCAACTACAACGTCTGCATCAGGGCACTCAACTACAACATCTGCATCTTCGCACTCAACTACAACGTCTGCATCTTCGCACTCAACTACAACTTCTGCATCTTCGCACTCAACAACAACGTCTGCATCTTGGCACTCGACTACAACGTCTGCATCAGGGCACTCGACTACAACGTCTGCATCTTGGCACTCAACTCCAACGTCTGCAACTTCGCACTCAACTACAACGTCTGCATCTTCGCACTCAACTACAACGTCTGCAACTTCGCACTCAACTACAATGTCTGCACCTTCGCACTCTACTACAACGTCTGCACCTTCGCACTCAACTACAATGTCTGCACCTTCGGAATCAACTACAACGTCAGCACCTTCGCACTCAACTACAACGTCTGCACCTTCGCAATCAACTACAACGTCTGCATCTTCGCACTCAACCACAACGTCTGCACCTTCGCACTCAACCACAACGTCTGCATCTTCGCACTCAATTACAACGTCTGCATCTTCGCACTCAACTACAACGTCTGCATCTTCGCACTCCTCAACTACAACGTCTGCATCTTCGCACTCAACTACAAAGTCTGTACCTTCGCAACTCCACTACAACGTCCGCATCTTTGCACTCAACTACAATGTCAGCATCTTCGCACTCAACTCGGTCTGCATCTTCGCACTCAACTACAACGTCTGCATCTGCGCACTCGACTACAACGTCTGCATCTTCGCACTCGACTACAACGTCCGCATCTTCGCACTCGACTACAACGTCCGCATCTTCGCACTCAACTACAACGCCTGCATCTTCGCACTCAACTACAACGTCTGCATCTTCGCACTCAACTACAACGTCCGAATCTTCGCACTCAACTACAACGTCTGCAACTTCGCACTCAACTACAACGTCTTCATCTTCGCACTCAACTACAACGTCTACATCCTCACACTCCTCCTCAACTACAACGTCTGCATCTTCGCACTCAACTACAACGTCTGCATCTTGGCACTCAACTACAACGTCTGCATCTTGGCACTCAACTACAACGTCTGCAACTTCTCACTCAACTACAACGTCTGCATCTTCGCACTCAACTACAACGTCTGCATCTTCGCACTCAACTACAATGTCTGCACCTTCGTACGCAACTGCAACGTCTGCATCTTCGCACTCAACTACAACGTCTGCACATTCGCACTCAACTACAACGTCAGCACCTTCGCAATCAACTACAACGTCTGCATCTTCGCACTCAGCTACAACGTCTGCATCTTCGCACTCAACTACAACGTCTGCATCTTCGCACTCAACTACAATGTCTGCACCTTCGCACTCAACTGCAAAATCTGCACCTTCGCACTCAACTGCAACGTCTGCATCTTAGCACTCAACTACAACGTCTGCATCTTCGCACTCAACTACAACGTCTGCATCCTCGCACCCCTCCTCAACTACAACGTCTGCATCTTTGCACTCAACTACAACGTCTGCATCTTCGCACTCAACTACAACGTCTGCATCTTCGCACTACTCAACTACAACGTCTGCATCTTCGCACTACTCAACTACAACGTCTGCACCTTCGCACTCAACTACAACGTCTGCATCTTCGCACTCAACTACAACATCTGCATCTTCGCACTCAACTACAATGTCTGCATCTTCGCACTACTCAACTACAACGTCTGCACCGTTGCACTCAACTACAACGTCTGCACCTTCGCACTCAACTATAACGTCTGCACCTTCGCACTCAACTATAACGTCTGCACCTTCGCACTCAACAACAACGTCTGCACCTTCGCACTCAACTACAACGTCTGCATCTTCACACTCAACTACAACATCTGCATCTTCGCACTCAACTACAACGTCTGCATCTTCGCACACAACTACAACGTCTGTACCTTCGCACTCAGCAACGTCTGTACCTTCGCACTCAACTACAACGTCTACATCTTTGCACTCAACAACAACGTCTACATCTTTGCACTCAACTACAACGTCAGCATCTTCGCACTCAACTACAACGTCTGCATCTTCGCACTCAACAAGGTCTGCATCTTCGCACTCAACTACAACGTCTGCACCTTCGCACTCAACTACAACGTCTGCATCTTAGCACTCAACTACAACGTCTGCATCTTAGCACTCAACTACAATGTCTGCATCTTTGCACTCAACTACAACGTCTGCATCCTCGCACTCCTCCTCAACGACAACGTCTGCATCTTTGCACTCAACTACAACGTCTGCACATTCGCACTCAACTACAACGTCAGCACCTTCGCAATCAACTACAACGTCTGCATCTTCGCACTCAGCTACAACGTCTGCATCTTCGCACTCAACTACAACGTCTGCATCTTCGCACTCAACTACAATGTCTGCACCTTCGCACTCAACTGCAAAATCTGCACCTTCGCACTCAACTGCAAAGTCTGCATCTTAGCACTCAACTACAACGTCTGCATCTTCGCACTCAACTACAACGTCTGCATCCTCGCACCCCTCCTCAACTACAACGTCTGCATCTTTGCACTCAACTACAACGTCTGCATCTTCGCAATCAACTACAACGTCTGCATCTTCCCACGACTCAACTACAACGTCTGCATCTTCGCACTACTCAACTACAACGTCTGCATCTTCGCACTACTCAACTACAACGTCTGCACCTTCGCACTCAACTACAACGTCTGCATCTTCGCACTCAACTACAACATCTGCATCTTCGCACTCAACTACAATGTCTGCATCTTCGCACTACTCAACTACAACGTCTGCACCGTTGCACTCAACTACAACGTCTGCACCTTCGCACTCAACTATAACGTCTGCACCTTCGCACTCAACAACAACGTCTGCACCTTCGCACTCAACTACAACGTCTGCATCTTCACACTCAACTACAACATCTGCATCTTCGCACTCAACTACAACGTCTGCATCTTCGCACACAACTACAACGTCTGTACCTTCGCACTCAGCAACGTCTGTACCTTCGCACTCAACTACAACGTCTACATCTTTGCACTCAACAACAACGTCTACATCTTTGCACTCAACTACAACGTCAGCATCTTCGCACTCAACTACAACGTCTGCATCTTCGCACTCAACAAGGTCTGCATCTTCGCACTCAACTACAACGTCTGCACCTTCGCACTCAACTACAACGTCTGCATCTTAGCACTCAACTACAACGTCTGCATCTTAGCACTCAACTACAATGTCTGCATCTTTGCACTCAACTACAACGTCTGCATCCTCGCACTCCTCCTCAACGACAACGTCTGCATCTTTGCACTCAACTACAACGTCTGCATCTTCGCACTACTCAACTACAACGTCTGCACCTTCGCACTACTCAACTACAACGTCTGCACCTTCGCACTACTCAACTACAACGTCTGCACCTTCGCACTCAACTACAACGTCTGCACCTTCGCAGTCAACTACAACGTCTGCATCCTCGCACTCAACTACAACGTCTGCATCTTCGCACTCAACTACAATGTCTGCATCTTCGCACTCAACTACAATGTCTGCATCTTCGCACTACTCAACTACAACGTCTGCATCTTCGCACTCAACTACAACGTCTGCATCTTCGCACTCCTCAACTACAACGTCTGCATTTTCGCACTCAACTACAACGTCTGCATCTTCGCACTCAACTACAACGTCTGCATCTTCGCACTCAACTACAACGTCTGCATCTTCGCACTCAACTACAATGTCTGTACCTTCGCAACTCCACTACAACGTCCGCATCTTTGCACTCAACTACAATGTCAGCATCTTCGCACTCAACTCGGTCTGCATCTTCGCACTCAACTACAACGTCTGCATCTGCACACTCGACTACAACGTCTGCATCTTCGCACTCGACTACAACGTACGCATCTTCGCACTCGACTACAACGTCCGCATCTTCGCACTCGACTACAACGTCCGCATCTTCGCACTCAACTACAACGTCTGCATCTTTGCACTCAACTCCAACGTCTGCATCTTCGCACTCCTCAACTACAACGTCTGCATCTTCTCACTCAACTACAACGTCTGCATCTTCGCACTCAACTACAACGTCTGCATCTTCACACTCAACTACAACATCTGCATCTTCGCACTCAACTACAACGTCTGCATCTTCGCACACAACTACAACGTCTGTACCTTCGCACTCAACAACGTCTGTACCTTCGCACTCAACTACAACGTCTACATCTTTGCACTCAACAACAACGTCTACATCTTTGCACTCAACTACAACGTCAGCATCTTCGCACTCAACTACAACGTCTGCATCTTCGCACTCAACAAGGTCTGCATCTTCGCACTCAACTACAACGTCTGCACCTTCGCACTCAACTACAACGTCTGCATCTTAGCACTCAACTACAACGTCTGCATCTTAGCACTCAACTACAATTTCTGCATCTTTGCACTCAACTACAACGTCTGCATCCTCGCACTCCTCCTCAACTACAACGTCTGCATCTTTGCACTCAACTACAACGTCTGCATCTTCGCACTACTCAACTACAACGTCTGCACCTTCGCACTACTCAACTACAACGTCTGCACCTTCGCACTACTCAACTACAACGTCTGCACCTTCGCAGTCAACTACAACGTCTGCATCCTCGCACTCAACTACAACGTCTGCATCTTCGCACTCAACTACAACGTCTGCATCTTCGCACTCCTCAACTACAACGTCTGCATCTTCGCACTCCTCAACTACAACGTCTGCATCTTCGCACTCAACTACAACGTCTGCACCTTTGCACTCAACTACAACGTCTACATCTTCGCACTCAACTACAACGTCTGCATCTTCGCACTCAACTACAACGTCTGCATCTTCGCACTCAACTACAACGTCTGCATCTTCGCACTCAACTACAACGTCTGCATCTTCGCACTCAACTACAACGTCTGTACCTTCGCAACTCCACTACAACGTCCGCATCTTTGCACTCAACTACAATGTCAGCATCTTCGCACTCACCTCGGTCTGCATCTTCGCACTCAACTACAACGTCTGCATCTGCACACTCGACTACAACGTCTGCATCTTCGCACTCGACTACAACGTACGCATCTTCGCACTCGACTACAACGTCCGCATCTTCGCACTCAACTACAACGTCTGCATCTTTGCACTCAACTCCAACGTCTGCATCTTCGCACTCCTCAACTACAACGTCTGCATCTTCTCACTCAACTACAACGTCTGCATCTTCGCACTCAACCACAACGTCCGAATCTTCGCACTCAACTACAACGTCTGCAACTTCGCACTCAACTACAACGTCTGCATCTTCGCACTCAACTACAACGTCTGCATCTTCGCACTCAACTACAACGTCTGCAACTTCTCACTCAACTACAACGTCTGCATCTTCGCACTCAACTACAACGTCTGCATCTTCGCACGCAACTACAACGTCTGCATCTTCGCACTCAACTACAATGTCGGCACCTTCGCACGCAACTACAACGTCTGCATCTTCGCACTCAACTACAACGTCTGCAGCTTCGCACTCAACTACAACGTCAGCACCTTCGCACTCAACTACAAAGTCTGCATCTTCGCACTCAACTAGAACGTCTGCATCTTCGCACTCAACTACAACGTCTGCATCTTCGCACTCAACTACAACGTCTGCATCTTCGCACTCAACTACAATGTCTGCACCTTCGCACTCAACTACAACGTCTGCATTTTCGCACTCAACTACATCGTCTGCATCTTCACACTCGACCACAACGTCTGCACCTTCGCACTCAACCGCAACGTCAGCACCTTCGCACTCAACTGCAACGTCTGCACCTTCGCACTCAACTACAACGTCTGCATCTTAGCACTAAACTACAACGTCTGCATCTTCGCACTCAACTACAACGTCTGCATCCTCGCACTCAACTACAACGTCTGCATCCTCGCACTCAACTACAACGTCTGCATCCTCGCACTCCTCCTCAACTACAACGTCCGCATCTTTGCACTCAACTACAACGTCTGCATCTTCGCACTCAACTACTACGTCTGCATCTTCGCACTCAACTACAACGTCTGCATCTTCGCACTACTCAACTACGTCTGCACCTTCGCACTACTCAACTACAACGTCTGCACCTTCGCACTCAACTACAACGTCTGCACCTTCGCACTCAACTACAACGTCTGCATCTTCGCACTCAACTACAACGTCTGCATCTTCGCACTCAACTACAATGTCTGCATCTTCGCACCACTCAAATACAACGTCTGCACCGTCGCACTCAACTACAACGTCTGCACCTTCGCACTCAACTATAACGTCTGCACCTTCGCACTCAACTACAACGTCTGCATCTTTGCACTCAACTACAACGTCTGCATCTTCGCACTCAACTACAACGTCTGCATCTTCGCACTCAACTACAACGTCTGTACCTTCGCACTCAACTACAACGTCTGCATCTTCGCACTCAACTACAACGTCTGCATCTTCGCACTCAACAAGGTCTGCACCTTCGCACTCAATGACAACGTCTGCACCTTCGCACTCAACTACAACGTCTGCACCTTCGCACTCAACTACAACGTCTGCACCATCGCACTCAACTACAACGTCAGCACCTTCGCACTCCTCAACTACAACGTCTGCATCTTCGCACTCATCAACTACAACGTCTGCATCTTCGCACTCCTCAACTACAACGTCTGCACCTTCGCACTCAACTACAACGTCTGCACCTTTGCACTCAACTACAACGTCTACATCTTCGCACTCAACTACAACGTCTGCATCTTCGCACTCAACTACAACGTCTGCATCTTCACACTCAACTACAACGTCTGCATCTTCGCACTCAACTACAACTTCTGCATCTTCGCACTCAACTACAACGTCTGCATCTTCGCACTCAACGACAACGTCTGCATCTTGGCACTCAACTACAACGTCTGCATCAGGGCACTCAACTACAACTTCTGCATCTTGGCACTCAACTACAACGTCTGCAACTTCGCACTCAACTACAACGTCTGCATCTTCGCACTCAACTACAACGTCTGCAACTTCGCACTCAACTACAATTTCTGCACCTTCGCACTCTACTACAACGTCTGCACCTTCGCACTCAACTACAATGTCTGCACCTTCGGAATCAACTACAAGGTCAGCACCTTCGCACTCAACTACAACGTCTGCACCTTCGCAATCAACTACAACGTCTGCATCTTCGCACTCAACCACAACGTCTGCACCTTCGCACTCAACCACAACGTCTGCATCTTCGCACTCAATTACAACGTCTGCATCTTCGCACTCAACTACAACGTCTGCATCTTCGCACTCCTCAACTACAACGTCTGCATCTTCGCACTCAACTACAAAGTCTGTACCTTCGCAACTCCACTACAACGTCCGCATCTTTGCACTCAACTACAACGTCTGCATCTTCGCACTCAACTACAACGTCTGCAACTTCGCACTCAACTACAACGTCTGCATCTTCGCACTCAACTACAACGTCTGCATCTTCGCACTCAACTACACCGTCTGCATCTTCGCACTCAACTACAACGTCTACATCCTCACACTCCTCCTCAACTACAACGTCTGCACCTTCGCACTCAACTATAACGTCTGCACCTTCGCACTCAACTACAACGTCTGCACCTTCGCACTCAACTACAACGTCTGCACCTTTGCACTCAACTACAACGTCTGCAACTTCTCACTCAACTACAACGTCTGCATCTTCGCACTCAACTACAGCATCTGCATCTTCGCACTCAACTACAATGTCTGCACCTTCGTACGCAACTGCAACGTCTGCATCTTCGCACTCAACTACAACGTCTGCACATTCGCACTCAGCTACAACGTCTGCATCTTCGCACTCAACTACAACGTCTGCATCTTCGCACTCAACTACAACGTCTGCATCTTCGCACACAACTACAACGTCTGTACCTTCGCACTCAACAACGTCAGCACCTTCGCACTCAATGACAACGTCTGCACCTTCGCACTCAATGACAACGTCTGCACCTTCGCACTCAACTACAACATCTGCACCGTCGCACACAACTACAACGTCTGCACCATCGCACTCAACTACAACGTCTGCACCTTCGCACTCCTCAACTACAACGTCTGCATCTTTGCACTCCTCAACTACAACGTCTGCACCTTCGCACTCAACTGCAACGTCTGCACCTTCGCACTCAACTACAATGTCTGCACCTTCGCACTCAACTGCAACGTCTGCACCTTCGCACTCAACTGCAACGTCTGCACCTTCGCACTCAACTACAACATCTGCACCTTCGCACTCAACTACAACGTCTGCACCTTCGCACTCCTCAACTACAACGTCTGCATCTTTGCACTCCTCAACTACAACGTCTGCACCTTCGCACTTAACTGCAACGTCTGCATCTTTGCACTCAACTACAACGATTGCATCTTCGCACTCAACTACAACGTCTGCATCTTCGCACTCCTCAACTACAACGTCTGCATCTTCGCACTCAACTACAACGTCTCCATCTTCGCACTCAACTACAATGTCTGCATCTTCGCACTCAACTACAACGTCTGCATCTTCGCACTCAACTACAACGTCTGCATCTTCGCACTAAACTACAACGTCTGCATTTTCGCAATCCTCAACTACAACGTCTGCATCTTCGCATTCCTCAACTACAACGTCTGCATCTTCGCATTCCTCAACGACAACGTCTGCATCTTCGCGCTCCTCAACTACAACGTCTGCATCTTCGCACTCCTCAACTACAACATCTGCATCTTCGCACTCCTCAACTACAAAGTCTGCACCTTCGCACTCAACTACAACGTCTGCATCTTCGCACTCAACTACAACGTCTGCATCTTCGCACTCAACTACAACGTCTGCATCTTCGCACTCAACTACAACGTCTGCATCTTCGCACTCCTCAACTACAACGTCTGCATCTTCCCACTCCTCAAAAACAACGTCTGCATCTTTGCACTCAACTACAACGTCTGCATCTTCGCACTCAACTACAACGTCTGCATCTTCGCACTCAACTACAATGTCTGCATCTTCACACTCGACCACAACGTCTGCACCTTCGCACTCAACCGCAACGTCTGCACCTTCGCACTCAACTGCAACGTCTGCACCTTCGCACTCAACTACAACGTCTGCATCTTAGCACTCAACTACAACGTCTGCATCTTAGCACTCAACTACAACGTCTGCATCTTCGCACTCAACTACAACGTCTGCATCCTCGCACTCCTCCACAACTACAACGTCCGCATCTTTGCACTCAACTACAACGTCTGCAACTTCGCACTCAACTACAACGTCTGCATCTTCGCACTACTCAACTACAACGTCTGCACCTTCGCACTACTCAACTACAACGTCTGCACCTTCGCACTACTCAACTACAACGTCTGCACCTTCGCACTCAACTACAACGTCTGCACCTTCGCACTCAACTACAACGTCTGCATCTTCACACTCAACTACAACATCTGCATCTTCACACTCAACTACAACGTCTGCATCTTCGCACACAACTACAACGTCTGTACCTTCGCACTCAACAACGTCTGTACCTTCGCACTCAACTACAACGTCTACATCTTTGCACTCAACAACAACGTCTACATCTTTGCACTCAACTACAACGTCAGCATCTTCGCACTCAACTACAAAGTCTGCATCTTCGCACTCAACAAGGTCTGCATCTTCGCACTCAACTACAACGTCTGCATCTTAGCACTCAACTACAACGTCTGCATCTTAGCACTCAACTACAACGTCTGCATCTTAGCACTCAACTACAATGTCTGCATCTTTGCACTCAACTACAACGTCTGCATCCTCGCACTCCTCCTCAACTACAACGTCTGCATCTTTGCACTCAACTACAACGTCTGCATCTTCGCACTCAACTACAACGTCTGCATCTTCGCCCTACTCAACTACAACGTCTGCACCTTCGCACTACTCAACTACAACGTCTGCACCTTCGCAGTCAACTACAACGTCTGCATCCTCGCACTCAACTACAACGTCTGCATCTTCGCACTCAACTACAATGTCTGCATCTTCGCACTACTCAACTACAACGTCAGCATCTTCGCACTCAACTACAACGTCTGCATCTTCGCACTCCTCAACTACAACGTCTGCATCTTCGCACTCCTCAACTACAACGTCTGCATCTTCGCACTCAACTACAACGTCTGCATCTTCGCACTCAACTACAACGTCTGCATCTTCGCACTCAACTACAACGTCTGTACCTTCGCAACTCCACTACAACGTCCGCATCTTTGCACTCAACTACAATGTCAGCATCTTCGCACTCAACTCGGTCTGCATCTTCGCACTCAACTACAATGTCTGCATCTGCACACTCGACTACAACGTACGCATCTTCGCACTCGACTACAACGTCCGCATCTTCGCACTCAACTACAACGTCTGCATCTTTGCACTCAACTCCAACGTCTGCATCTTCGCACTCCTCAACTACAACGTCTGCATCTTCTCACTCAACTACAACGTCTGCATCTTCGCACTCAACTACAACGTCCGAATCTTCGCACTCAACTACAACGTCTGCAACTTCGCACTCAACTACAACGTCTGCATCTTCGCACTCAACTACAACGTCTGCATCTTCGCACTCAACTACAACGTCTACATCCTCACACTCCTCCTCAACTACAACGTCTGCATCTTCGCACTCAACTACAACGTCTGCATCTTCGCACTCAACTACAACGTCCGCATCTTGGCACTCAACTACAACGTCTGCAACTTCGCACTCAACTACAACGTCTGCATCTTCGCACTCAACTACAACGTCTGCATCTTCGCACTCAACTACAACGTCTGCATCTTCGCACTCAACTACAACGTCTGCACCTTCGCACTCAACTACAACGTCTGCATCTTAGCACTCAACTACAACGTCTGCATCTTAGCACTCAACTACAACGTCTGCATCTTCGCACTCAACTACAACGTCTGCATCCTCGCACTCCTCCTCAACTACAACGTCCGCATCTTTGCACTCAACTACAACGTCTGCATCTTCGCACTCAACTACTACGTCTGCATCTTCGCACTCAACTACAACGTCTGCATCTTCGCGCTCAACTACAACGTCTGCACCTTCGCACTCCTCAACTACAACGTCTGCATCTTTGCACTCCTCAACTACAACGTCTGCACCTTCGCACTCAACTGCAACGTCTGCACCTTCGCACTCAACTGCAACGTCTGCACCTTCGCACTCAACTACAACATCTGCACCTTCGCACTCAACTACAACGTCTGCACCATCGCACTCAACTACAACGTCTGCACCTTCGCACTCCTCAACTACAACGTCTGCATCTTTGCACTCCTCAACTACAACGTCTGCACCTTCGCACTCAACTGCAACGTCTGCACCTTTGCACTCAACTACAACGATTGCATCTTCGCACTCAACTACAACGTCTGCATCTTCGCACTCCTCAACTACAACGTCTGCATCTTCGCACTCAACTACAACGTCTCCATCTTCGCACTCAACTACAATGTCTGCATCTTCGCACTCAACTACAACGTCTGCATCTTCGCACTCAACTACAACGTCTGCATCTTCGCACTAAACTACAACGTCTGCATCTTCGCACTAAACTACAACGTCTGCATTTTCGCAATCCTCAACTACAACGTCTGCATCTTCGCATTCCTCAACTACAACGTCTGCATCTTCGCATTCCTCAACTACAACGTCTGCATCTTCGCGCTCCTCAACTACAACGTCTGCATCTTCGCACTCCTCAACTACAACATCTGCATCTTCGCACTCCTCAACTACAACATCTGCATCTTCGCACTCCTCAACTACAACGTCTGCACCTTCGCACTCAACTACAACGTCTGCATCTTCGCACTCAACTACAACGTCTGCATCTTCGCACTCAACTACAACGTCTGCATCTTCGCACTCAACTACAACGTCTGCATCTTCCCACTCCTCAACTACAACGTCTGCATCTTCCCACTCCTCAAAAACAACGTCTGCATCTTCGCACTCAACTACAACGTCTGCATCTTCGCACTCAACTACAACGTCTGCATCTTCGCACTCAACTACAATGTCTGCATCTTCGCACTGCTCAAATACAACGTCTGCACCGTCGCACTCAACTACAACGTCTGCACCTTCGCACTCAACTACAACGTCTGCATCTTCACACTCGACCACAACGTCTGCACCTTCGCACTCAACCGCAACGTCTGCACCTTCGCACTCAACTGCAACGTCTGCACCTTCGCACTCAACTACAACGTCTGCATCTTAGCACTCAACTACAACGTCTGCATCTTAGCACTCAACTACAACGTCTGCATCTTCCCACTCAACTACAACGTCTGCATCCTCGCACTCCTCCTCAACTACAACGTCCGCATCTTTGCACTCAACTACAACGTCTGCAACTTCGCACTCAACTACAACGTCTGCAACTTCGCACTCAACTACAACGTCTGCATCTTCGCACTACTCAACTACAATGTCTGCACCTTCGCACTACTCAACTACAACGTCTGCATCTTCGCACGCAACTACAACGTCTGCACCTTCGCACTCAACTACAACGTCTGCATCTTCACACTCAACTACAACATCTGCATCTTCGCACTCAACTACAACGTCTGCATCTTCGCACACAACTACAACGTTTGTACCTTCGCACTCAACAACGTCTGTACCTTCGCACTCAACTACAACGTCTACATCTTTGCACTCAACAACAACGTCTACATCTTTGCACTCAACTACAACGTCAGCATCTTCGCACTCAACTACAACGTCTGCATCTTCGCACTCAACAAGGTCTGCATCTTCGCACTCAACTACAACGTCTGCACCTTCGCACTCAACTACAACGTCTGCATCTTAGCACTCAACTACAACGTCTGCATCTTAGCACTCAACTACAACGTCTGCATCTTTGCACTCAACTACAACGTCTGCATCCTAGCACTCCTCCTCAACTACAACGTCTGCATCTTTGCACTCAACTACAACGTCTGCATCTTCGCACTCAACTACAACGTCTGCATCTTCGCCCTACTCAACTACAACGTCTGCACCTTCGCACTACTCAACTACAACGTCTGCACCTTCGCACTCAACTACAACGTCTGCACCTTCGCAGTCAACTACGTCTGCATCCTCGCACTCAACTACAACGTCTGCATCTTCGCACTCAACTACAATGTCTGCATCTTCGCACTACTCAACTACAACGTCTGCATCTTCGCACTCAACTACAACGTCTGCATCTTCGCACTCCTCAACTACAACGTCTGCATCTTCGCACTCAACTACAACGTCTGCATCTTCGCACTCAACTACAACGTCTGCATCTTCGCACTCAACTACAACGTCTGTACCTTCGCAACTCCACTACAACGTCCGCATCTTTGCACTCAACTACAATGTCAGCATCTTCGCACTCAACTCGGTCTGCATCTTCGCACTCAACTACAACGTCTGCATCTGCACACTCGACTACAACGTCTGCATCTTCGCACTCGACTACAACGTACGCATCTTCGCATTCGACTACAACGTCCGCATCTTCGCACTCAACTACAACGTCTGCATCTTTGCACTCAACTCCAACGTCTGCATCTTCGCACTCCTCAACTACAACGTCTGCATCTTCTCACTCAACTACAACGTCTGCATCTTCGCACTCAACTACAACGTCCGAATCTTCGCACTCAACTACAACGTCTGCAACTTCGCACTCAACTACAACGTCTGCATCTTCGCACTCAACTACAACGTCTACATCCTCACACTCCTCCTCAACTACAACGTCTGCATCTTCGCACTCAACTACAACGTCTGCATCTTCGCACTCAACTACAACGTCTGCATCTTGGCACTCAACTACAACGTCTGCAACTTCTCACTCAACTACAACGTCTGCATCTTCGCACTCAACTACAACGTCTGCATCTTCGCACTCAACTACAACGTCTGCATCTTCGCACTCAACTACAACGTCTGCATCTTCGCACTCAACTACAACGTCTGCAACTTCGCACTCAACTACAATGTCTGCACCTTCGCACTCTACTACAACGTCTGCACCTTCGCACTCAACTACAATGTCTGCACCTTCGGAATCAACTACAACGTCAGCACCTTCGCACTCAACTACAACGTCTGCATCTTCGCAATCAACTACAACGTCTGCATCTTCGCACTCAACCACAACGTCTGCACCTTCGCACTCAACTACAACGTCTGCATCTTCGCACTCCTCAACTACAAAGTCTGCATCTTCGCACTCAACTACAAAGTCTGTACCTTCGCAACTCCACTACAACGTCCGCATCTTTGCACTCAACTACAATGTCAGCATCTTCGCACTCAACTCGGTCTGCATCTTCGCACTCAACTACAACGTCTGCATCTGCGCACTCGACTACAACGTCTGCATCTTCGCACTCGACTACAACGTCCGCATCTTCGCACTCGAGTACAACGTCCGCATCTTCGCACTCGACTACAACATCCGCATCTTCGCACTCGACTACAACGTCTGCATCTTCGCACTCAACTACGTCTGCATCTTCGCACTCAACTACAACGTCCGAATCTTCGCACTCAACTACAACGTCTGCAACTTCGCACTCAACTACAACGTCTGCATCTTCGCACTCAACTACAACGTCTACATCCTCACACTCCTCCTCAACTACAACGTCTGCACCTTCGCACTCAACTATAACGTCTGCACCTTCGCACTCAACTACAACGTCTGCACCTTCGCACTCAACTACAACCTCTGCACCTTCGCACTCAACTACAACGTCTGCAACTTCGCACTCAACTACAACGTCTGCATCTTCGCACTCAACTACAACGTCTGCATCTTCGCACTCAACTACAATGTCTGCACCTTCGTACGCAACTGCAACGTCTGCATCTTCGCACTCAACTACAACGTCTGCACATTCGCACTCAACTACAACGTCAGCACCTTCGCAATCAACTACAACGTCTGCATCTTCGCACTCAGCTACAACGTCTGCATCTTCGCACTCAACTACAACGTCTGCATCTTCGCACTCAACCACAACGTCTGCACCTTCGCACTCAACTACAACTTCTGCACCTTCGCACTCAACTGCAACTTCTGCACCTTCGCACTCAACTGCAAAATCTGCACCTTCGCACTCAACTGCAACGTCTGCATCTTAGCACTCAACTACAACGTCTGCATCCTCGCACTCAACTACAACGTCTGCATCCTCGCACTCCTCCTCAACTACAACGTCTGCATCTTTGCACTCAACTACAACGTCTGCACCTTCGCACTCAACTACAACGTCTGCATCTTCGCACTCAACTACAACGTCTGCATCTTCGCACTCAACTACAATGTCTGCATCTTCGCACTACTCAACTACAACGTCTGCACCGTTGCACTCAACTACAACGTCTGCACCTTCGCACTCAACTATAACGTCTGCACCTTCGCACTCAACTACAACGTCTGCACCTTCGCACTCAACTACAACGTCTGCATCTTCACACTCAACTACAACATCTGCATCTTCGCACTCAACTACAACGTCTGCATCTTCGCACACAACTACAACGTCTGCATCTTCGCACTCAACTACAACGTCTGCATCTTCGCACTCAACTACGTCTGCATCTTCGCACTCAATGACAACGTCTGCACCTTCGCACTCAATGACAACGTCTGCACCTTCGCACTCAACTACAACATCTGCACCTTCGCACTCAACTACAACGTCTGCACCATCGCACTCAACTACAACGTCTGCACCTTCGCACTCCTCAACTACAACGTCTGCATCTTTGCACTCCTCAACTACAACGTCTGCACCTTCGCACTCAACTGCAACGTCTGCACCTTCGCACTCAACTGCAACGTCTGCACCTTCGCACTCAACTACAACATCTGCACCTTCGCACTCAACTACAACGTCTGCACCATCGCACTCAACTACAACGTCTGCACCTTCGCACTCCTCAACTACAACGTCTGCACCTTCGCACTCAACTGCAACGTCTGCACCTTTGCACTCAACTACAACGATTGCATCTTCGCACTCAACTACAACGTCTGCATCTTCGCACTCCTCAACTACAACGTCTGCATCTTCGCACTCAACTACAACGTCTCCATCTTCTAACTCAACTACAACGTCTGCACCTTCGCACTACTCAACTACAACGTCTGCACCTTCGCACTCAACTACAACGTCTGCACCTTCGCACTCAACTACAACGTCTGCACCTTCGCACTCAACTACAACGTCTGCACCATCGCACTCAACTACAACGCCTGCACCATCGCACTCAACTACAACGTCTGCACCTTCGCACGCCGCAACAACAACGCCTGCATCTTTGCACTCAACTACAACGTCAGCATCTTCGCACTCAACTAGATCTGCACCTTCGCACTCAATGACAACGTCTGCACCTTCGCACTCAACTACAACGTCTGCACCTTCGCACACAACTACAACGTCTGCAACTTCGCACTCAACTACAACGTCTGCATCTTCGCACTCAACTACAACGTCTGCACCTTAGCACTCAACTACAACGTCTGCACCTTCGCACTCAACTACAACGTCTGCATCTTCGCACTCAACTACAACGTCTGCATCTTCGCACTCAACTACAACGTCTGCATCTTCGCACTCAACTACAACGTCTGCATCTTCGCACTCCTCAACTACAACGTCTGCATCTTCTCACTCAACTACAACATCTGCATCTTCGCACTCAACTACAACGTCCGAATCTTCGCCCTCAACTACAACGTCCGCACCTTCACACTCAACGACAACGTCCGCACCTTCGCACTCAACTACAACCTCTGCATCTTCGCACTCAACTATAACGTCTGCATCTTCGCACTCAACTACAACGTCTGCATCCTCACACTCCTCCTCAACTGCAACGTCTGTATCTTCGCACTCAACTACAACGTCTGCATCTTCGCACTCAACTACAACGTCTGCATCTTCGCACTACTCAACTACAACGTCTGCACCTTCGCACTCAACTACAACGTCTGCACCTTCGCACTCAACTACAACGTCTGCACCTTCGCACTCAACTACAACGTCTGCACCTTCGCACTCAACTACAACGTCTGCATCTTCGCACTACTCAACTACAACGTCTGCATCTTCGCACTACTCAACTACAACGTCTGCATCTTCGCACTACTCAACTACAACGTCTGCATCTTCGCACTACTCAACTACAACGTCTGCACCTTCGCACTCAACAATAACGTCTGCACCTTCGCACTCAACTACAACGTCTGCATCTTCGCACTCAACTACAACGTCTGCATCTTCGCACTCAACTACAACGTCTGCACCTTCGCACTCCTCAACTACAACGTCTGCACCTTCGCACTCCTCAACTACAACGTCTGCACCTTCGCACTCAACTACAACGTCTGCATCTTCGCACTCAACTACAACGTCTGCATCTTCGCACTCAACTACAACGTCTGTACCTTCGCATTCAACTACAACGTCTGCACCTTCGCACTCAACTACAACGTCTGCATCTTCGCACTCAACTACAACGTCTGTACCTTTGCACTCAACTACAATGTCTGCATCTTTGCACTCAACTACAACGTGTGCATCTTTGCACTCAACTACAACGTCTGCATCTTTGCACTGAACTACAACATCAGCATCTTCGCACTCAACTACAACGTCTGCACCTTCGCACTCCTCAACTACAACGTCTGCACCTTCGCACTCCTCAACTACAACGTCTGCACCTTCGCACTCAACTACAACGTCTGCATCTTCGCACTCAACTACAACGTCTGCATCTTCGCACTCAACTACAACGTCTGTACCTTCGCATTCAACTACAACATCAGCATCTTCGCACTCAACTAGGTCTGCACCTTCGCACTCAATGACAAAGTCTGCACCTTCGCACTCAACTACAACGTGTACACCTTCGCACTCAACTACAACGTCTCCATCTTCTAACTCAACTACAACGTCTGCACCTTCGCACTACTCAACTACAACGTCTGCACCTTCGCACTCAACTACAACGTCTGCAACTTCGCACTCAACTACAACGTCTGCACCTTCGCACTCAACTACAACGTCTGCACCATCGCACTCAACTACAACGCCTGCACCATCGCACTCAACTACAACGTCTGCACCTTCGCACGCCGCAACTACAACGCCTGCATCTTTGCACTCAACTACAACGTCAGCATCTTCGCACTCAACTAGGTCTGCACCTTCGCACTCAATGACAACGTCTGCACCTTCGCACTCAACTACAACGTCTGCACCTTCGCACACAACTACAACGTCTGCAACTTCGCACTCAACTACAACGTCTGCACCTTCGCACTCAACTACAACGTCTGCATCTTCACACTCCTCACCTACAATGTCTGCATCTTCGCACTCAGCTACAACGTCTGCATCTTCGCACTCCTCAACTACAACGTCTGCATCTTCTCACTCAACTACAACGTCTGCATCTTCGCACTCAACTACAACGTCCGAATCTTCGCACTCAACTACAACGTCTGTACCTTCGCACTCAACGACAACGTCTGCAACTTCGCACTCAACTACAACGTCTGCATCCTCACACTCCTCCTCAACTACAACGTCTGCATCTTCGCACTCAACTACAACGTCTGCATCTTCGCACTCCTCAACTACAACGTCTGCATCCTCACACTCCTCCTCAATTACAACGTCTGCATCTTCGCACTCAACTACAACGTCTGCATCTTCGCACTCAACTACAACGTCTGCATCTTCGCACTCAACTACAACGTCTGCATCTTCGCACTCAACTACATCGTCTCCATTTTCGCACTTAACTACAACGTCTGCATCCTCGCACTCAACTACAACGTCTGCATCTTTGTACTCAACTACAACGTCTGCATCTTCGCACTCAATTACAACGTCTGCATCTTCGCACTCAACTACAACGTCTGCACCTTCGCACTCCTCAACTACAACATCTGCACCTTCGCACTCAACTACGCCTGCACCATCGCACTCAACTACAACGTCGGCACCTTCGCACTACTCAACTACAATGTCTGCATCTTCACACTCCTCAACTACAACGTCTGCACCTTCGCACTCAACTACAACGTCTGCACCTTTGCACTCAACTACAACGTCTGCATCTTCGCACTCAACTACAACGTCTGCATCTTCGCACTCAACTACAACGTCTGCATCTTCGCACTCAACTACAACGTCTGCACCTTCGCACTCAACGACAACGTCTGCACCTTCGCACTCAACTACAACGTCTGCAACTTCGCACTCAACTACAACGTCTGCACCTTCGCACTCAACTACAACGTCTGCATCTTCGCACTCAACTACAACGTCTGCATCTTCGCACTCCTCAACTACAACGTCTGCATCTTCGCACACAACTACAACGTCTGCATCTTTGCACTCAACTACAACGTCCGAATCTTCGCACTCAACTACAACGTCTGCACATTCGCACTCAACGACAACGTCAGCATCTTCGCACTCAACTACAACGTCTGCATCTTCGCACTCAACTACAACGTCTGCATCCTCACACTCCTCCTCAACTACAACGTCTGCATCTTCGCACTCAACTACAACGTCTGCATCTTCGCACTCAACTACAACGTCTGCATCTTCGCACTCAACTACAACGTCTGCATCTTCGCACTCAACTACAACGTCTGCACCTTCGCACTCCTCAACTACAACGTCTGCACCTTCGCACTCCTCAACTACAACGTCTGCACATTCGCACTCCTCAACTACAACGTCTGCACCTTCACACTCAACTACAACGTCTGCATCTTCGCACTCAACTACAACGTCTGCATCTTCCCACTCAACTACAACGTCTGCATCTTCGCACTCAACTACAACGTCTGCATCTTCGCACTCAACTACAACGTCTGCATCTTCGCACTCAACTACAACGTCTGCATCTTCGCACTCAACTACAACGTCTGCACCTTCGCACGGAACTACAACATCTGCACCTTCGCACTCAACTACAACGTCTGCACCTTCGCACTCAACTACAACGTCTGCACTTTCGCACTCAACTACAACGTCTGCACCTTCGCACTCATCTACAACGTCTGCACCTTCGCACTCAACCACAACGTCTGCATCTTCGCACTCAACCACAACGTCTGCATCTTCGCTCTCAACCACAACGTCTGCATCTTCGCACTCAACTACAACGTCTGCATCCTCGCACTCAACTACAACGTCTGCATCCTCGCACTCCTCCTCAGCTACAACGTCTGCATCTTTGCACTCAACTACAACGTATGCATCTTCGCACTCAACTACAACGTCTGCATCTTCGCACTCAACTACAACGTCTGCATCTTCGCACTACTCAACAACAACGTCTGCATCTTCGCACTCAACTACAACGTCTGCATCCTCGCACTCAACTACAACGTCTGCATCTTCGCACTCCTCCTCAGCTACATCTGCATCTTCGCACTCCTCAACTACAACGCCTGCATCTTCGCACTCAACTACAACGTCTGCATCTTCGCACTCAACTACAACGTCTGCATCTTCGCACTACTCAATTACAACGTCTGCACCTTCGCACTCAACTACAACGTCTGCATCTTCGCACTCAACTACAACGTCTGCATCTTCGCACTACTCAATTACAACGTCTGCACCTTCGCACTCAACTACAACGTCTGCAACTTCGCACTCAACTACAACGTCTGCATCTTCGCACTCAACTACAACGTCTGCATCTTCGCACTCAACTACAACGTCTGCATCTTCGAACTCAACTTCATCATCTGCATCTTTGCACTCAACTACAACATCTGCATATTCGCACTCAACTACAACATCTGCATATTCGCACTCAACTACAACGTCCGCATCTTCGCACTCAACTACAACGTCCGTATCTTCGCACTCAACTACAACGTCTGCATCTTCGCACTCAACTACAACGTCTGCACCTTCGCACTCCTCAACTACAACGTCTGCACCTTCGCACTCAACTACAACATCTGCACCTTCGCACTCAACTACAACGTCTGCATCTTCCCACTCAACTACAACGTCTGCACCTTCGCACTCAACTCCAACGTCTGTACCTTCGCACTCAACTACAACATCTGCATCTTCGCACTCAACTACAACGTCTGCATCTTCGCACTCAACTACAACGTCTGCAACTTCGCACTCAACTACAACGTCTGCATCTTCGCACTCAACTACAACGTCTGCATCTTCGCACTCAACTACAACGTCTGCATCTTCGCAATCAACTACAACGTCTGCACCTTCGCACGCAACTACAACGTCTGCATCTTCGCACTCAACTACAATGTCTGCACCTTAGCACTCAACTACAACGTCTGCACCTTCGCACTCAACTACAACGTCTGCATCTTCGCACTCAACTACAACGTCTGCATCCTCGCACTCAACTACAACGTCTGCATCTTCGCACTCAACTACAACGTATGCATCTTCGCACTACTCAATTACAACGTCTGCACCTTCGCACTCAACTACAACGTCTGCATCTTCGCACTCAACTACAACGTCTGCATCTTCGCACTACTCAATTACAACGTCTGCACCTTCGCACTCAACTACAACGTCTGCAACTTCGCACTCAACTACAACGTCTGCATCTTCGCACTCAACTACAACGTCTGCATCTTCGCACTCAACTACAACGTCTGCATCTTCGCACTCAACTACAACGTCTGCATCTTCGAACTCAACTACATCGTCTGCATCTTTGCAATCAACTACAACATCTGCATATTCGCACTCAACTACAACGTCTGCATCTTCGCACTCAACTACAGCGTCTGCATCTTCGCACTCAACTACAACGTCTGCATCTTCGCACTCAACTACAACGTCTGCATCTTCGCACTCAACTACAACGTCTGCATCTTCGCACTCAACTACAACGTCGGCACCTTTGCACTCAACTACAACGTCTGCATCTTCGCACTCAACTCCAACGTCTGTACCTTCGCACTCAACTACAACATCTGCATCTTCGCACTCAACTACAACGTCTGCATCTTTGCACTCAACTACAACGTCTGCATCTTTGCACTCAACTACAACGTCTGCAACTTCGCACTCAACTACAACGTCTGCACCTTCGCACTCAATGACAACGTCTGCACCTTCGCACTCAACTACAACGTCTGCACCTTCGCACTCAACTACAACGTCTGCACCATCGCACTCAACTACAACGTCTGCACCTTCGCACTCCTCAACTACAACGTCTGCATCTTCGCCCTCCTCAACTACAACGTCTGCATCTTCGCCCTCCTCAACTACAACGTCTGCACCTTCGCACTCAACTACAACGTCTGCACCTTTGCACTCAACTACAACGTCTGCATCTTCGCACTCAACTACAACGTCTGCATCTTCGCACTCAACTACAACGTCTGCATCTTCGCACTCAACTACATCGTCTCCATTTTCGCACTTAACTACAACGTCTGCATCCTCGCACTCAACTACAACGTCTGCATCTTTGTACTCAACTACAACGTCTGCATCTTCGCCCTCCTCAACTACAACGTCTGCACCTTCGCACTCAACTACAACGTCTGCACCTTCGCACTCAACTACAACGTCTGCATCTTCGCACTCAACTACAACGTCTGCATCTTCGCACTCAACTACAACGTCTGCATCTTCGCACTCAACTACAACGTCTGCATCTTCGCACTCAACTACATCGTCTCCATTTTCGCACTTAACTACAACGTCTGCATCCTCGCACTCAACTACAACGTCTGCATCTTTGTACTCAACTACAACGTCTGCATCTTCGCACTCAACTACAACGTCTGCACCTTAGCACTCAACTACAACGTCTGCACCTTCGCATTCAACTACAACGTCTGCATCTTCGCACTCAACTACAACGTCTGCATCTTCGCACTCAACTACAACGTCTGCATCTTCGCACTCAACTACAACGTCTGCATCTTCGCACTCCTCAACTACAACGTCTGCATCTTCTCACTCAACTACAACATCTGCATCTTCGCACTCAACTACAACGTCCGAATCTTCGCCCTCAACTACAACATCTGCACCTTCACACTCAACGACAACGTCTGCATCTTCGCACTCAACTACAACGTCTGCATCTTCGCACTCAACTACAACGTCTGCATCCTCACACTCCTCCTCAACTGCAACGTCTGTATCTTCGCACTCAACTACAACGTCTGCATCCTCGCACTCAACTACAACGTCTGCACCTTCGCACTCAACTACAACGTCTGCACCTTCGCACTCAACTACAACGTCTGCACCTTCGCACTCAACTACAACGTCTGCATCTTCGCACTACTCAACTACAACGTCTGCATCTTCGCACTACTCAACTACAACGTCTGCATCTTCGCACTACTCAACTACAACGTCTGCATCGTCGCACTACTCAACTACAACGTCTGCACCTTCGCACTCAACTACAACGTCTGCACCTTCGCACTCAACAATAACGTCTGCACCTTCGCACTCAACTACAACGTCTGCACCTTCGCACTCAACTACAACGTCTGCATCTTCGCACTCAACTACAACGTCTGCATCTTCGCACTCAACTACAACGTCTGCACCTTCGCACTCCTCAACTACAACGTCTGCACCTTCGCACTCCTCAACTACAACGTCTGCACCTTCGCACTCAACTACAACGTCGGCACCTTTGCACTCAACTACAACGTCAGCATCTTAGCACTCAACTACAGCGTCTGCATCTTCGCACTCAACTACAACGTCTGCATCTTCGCACTCAACTACAACGTCTGTACCTTCGCATTCAACTACAACGTCTGCACCTCGCACTCAACTACAACGTCTGCATCTTCGCACTCAACTACAACGTCTGTACCTTCGCACTCAACTACAATGTCTGCATCTTTGCACTCAACTACAATGTGTGCATCTTTGCACTCAACTACAACGTCTGCATCTTTGCACTCAACTACAACGTCAGCATCTTCGCACTCAACTAGGTCTGCACCTTCGCACTCAATGACAAAGTCTGCACCTTCGCACTCAACTACAACGTGTGCACCTTCGCACTCAACTACAACGTCTCCATCTTCTAACTCAACTACAACGTCTGCACCTTCGCACTACTCAACTACAACGTCTGCACCTTCGCACTCAACTACGTCTGCACCTTCGCACTCAACTACAACGTCTGCACCTTCGCACTCAACTACAACGTCTGCACCATCGCACTCAACTACAACGCCTGCACCATCGCACTCAACTACAACGTCTGCACCTTCGCACGCCGCAACTACAACGTCTGCATCTCCGCGCTCAACTACGTCTGTACCTTCGCACTCAACTACAACGCCTGCATCTTTGCACTCAACTACAACGTCAGCATCTTCGCACTCAACTAGGTCTGCACCTTCGCACTCAATGACAACGTCTGCACCTTCGCACTCAACTGCAACGTCTGCATCTTAGCACTCAACTACAACGTCTGCACCTTCGCACTCAACTACAACGTCTGCATCCTCGCACTCCTCCTCAACTACAACGTCTGCATCTTTGCACTCAACTACAACGTCTGCATCTTCGCACTCAACTACAACGTCTGCATCCTCGCACTCCTCCTCAACTACAACGTCTGCATCTTTGCACTCAACTACAACGTCTGCATCTTCGCAATCAACTACAACGTCTGCATCTTCGCACTCCTCAACTACAACGTCTGCATCTTCGCACTACTCAACTACAACGTCTGCATCTTCGCACTACTCAACTACAACGTCTGCACCTTCGCACTCAACTACAACGTCTGCATCTTCGCACTCAACTACAACGTCTGCATCTTCGCACTCAACTACAACGTCTGCATCTTCGCACTACTCAACTACAACGTCTGCACCATCGCACTCAACTACAACGTCTGCACCTTCGCAATCCTCAACTACAACGTCTGCATCTTCGCCCTCCTCAACTACAACGTCTGCATCTTCGCCCTCCTCAACTACAACGTCTGCACCTTCGCACTCAACTACAACGTCTGCACCTTTGCACTCAACTACAACGTCTGCATCTTCGCACTCAACTACAACGTCTGCATCTTCGCACTCAACTACAACGTCTGCATCTTCGCACTCAACTACAACGTCTCCATTTTCGCACTTAACTACAACGTCTGCATCCTCGCACTCAACTACAATGTCTGCATCTTTGTACTCAACTACAACGTCTGCATCTTCGCCCTCCTCAACTACAACGTCTGCACCTTCGCACTCAACTACAACGTCTGCACCTTCGCACTCAACTACAACGTCTGCATCTTTGCACTCAACTACAACGTCTGCAACTTCGCACTCAACTACAACGTCTGCATCTTCGCACTCAACTACAACGTCTGCAACTTCGCACTCAACTACAACGTCTGCATCTTCGCACTCAACTACAGCGTCTGCATCTTCGCACTCAACTACAACGTCTGCATCTTCGCACTCAACTACAACGTCTGCATCTTCGCACTCAACTACAACGTCTGCATCTTCGCACTCAACTACAACGTCGGCACCTTTGCACTCAACTACAACGTCTGCATCTTCGCACTCAACTCCAACGTCTGTACCTTCGCACTCAACTACAACATCTGCATCTTCGCACTCAACTACAACGTCTGCATCTTTGCACTCAACTACAACGTCTGCATCTTTGCACTCAACTACAACGTCTGCAACTTCGCACTCAACTACAACGTCTGCACCTTCGCACTCAATGACAACGTCTGCACCTTCGCACTCAACTACAACGTCTGCACCTTCGCACTCAACTACAACGTCTGCACCATCGCACTCAACTACAACGTCTGCACCTTCGCACTCCTCAACTACAACGTCTGCATCTTCGCCCTCCTCAACTACAACGTCTGCATCTTCGCCCTCCTCAACTACAACGTCTGCACCTTCGCACTCAACTACAACGTCTGCACCTTTGCACTCAACTACAACGTCTGCATCTTCGCACTCAACTACAACGTCTGCATCTTCGCACTCAACTACAACGTCTGCATCTTCGCACTCAACTACATCGTCTCCATTTTCGCACTTAACTACAACGTCTGCATCCTCGCACTCAACTACAACGTCTGCATCTTTGTACTCAACTACAACGTCTGCATCTTCGCCCTCCTCAACTACAACGTCTGCACCTTCGCACTCAACTACAACGTCTGCACCTTCGCACTCAACTACAACGTCTGCATCTTCGCACTCAACTACAACGTCTGCATCTTCGCACTCAACTACAACGTCTGCATCTTCGCACTCAACTACAACGTCTGCATCTTCGCACTCAACTACATCGTCTCCATTTTCGCACTTAACTACAACGTCTGCATCCTCGCACTCAACTACAACGTCTGCATCTTTGTACTCAACTACAACGTCTGCATCTTCGCACTCAACTACAACGTCTGCACCTTAGCACTCAACTACAACGTCTGCACCTTCGCATTCAACTACAACGTCTGCATCTTCGCACTCAACTACAACGTCTGCATCTTCGCACTCAACTACAACGTCTGCATCTTCGCACTCAACTACAACGTCTGCATCTTCGCACTCCTCAACTACAACGTCTGCATCTTCTCACTCAACTACAACATCTGCATCTTCGCACTCAACTACAACGTCCGAATCTTCGCCCTCAACTACAACATCTGCACCTTCACACTCAACGACAACGTCTGCATCTTCGCACTCAACTACAACGTCTGCATCTTCGCACTCAACTACAACGTCTGCATCCTCACACTCCTCCTCAACTGCAACGTCTGTATCTTCGCACTCAACTACAACGTCTGCATCCTCGCACTCAACTACAACGTCTGCACCTTCGCACTCAACTACAACGTCTGCACCTTCGCACTCAACTACAACGTCTGCACCTTCGCACTCAACTACAACGTCTGCATCTTCGCACTACTCAACTACAACGTCTGCATCTTCGCACTACTCAACTACAACGTCTGCATCTTCGCACTACTCAACTACAACGTCTGCATCGTCGCACTACTCAACTACAACGTCTGCACCTTCGCACTCAACTACAACGTCTGCACCTTCGCACTCAACAATAACGTCTGCACCTTCGCACTCAACTACAACGTCTGCATCTTCGCACTCAACTACAACGTCTGCATCTTCGCACTCAACTACAACGTCTGCACCTTCGCACTCCTCAACTACAACGTCTGCACCTTCGCACTCCTCAACTACAACGTCTGCACCTTCGCACTCAACTACAACGTCGGCACCTTTGCACTCAACTACAACGTCAGCATCTTAGCACTCAACTACAGCGTCTGCATCTTCGCACTCAACTACAACGTCTGCATCTTCGCACTCAACTACAACGTCTGTACCTTCGCATTCAACTACAACGTCTGCACCTCGCACTCAACTACAACGTCTGCATCTTCGCACTCAACTACAACGTCTGTACCTTCGCACTCAACTACAATGTCTGCATCTTTGCACTCAACTACAATGTGTGCATCTTTGCACTCAACTACAACGTCTGCATCTTTGCACTCAACTACAACGTCAGCATCTTCGCACTCAACTAGGTCTGCACCTTCGCACTCAATGACAAAGTCTGCACCTTCGCACTCAACTACAACGTGTGCACCTTCGCACTCAACTACAACGTCTCCATCTTCTAACTCAACTACAACGTCTGCACCTTCGCACTACTCAACTACAACGTCTGCACCTTCGCACTCAACTACGTCTGCACCTTCGCACTCAACTACAACGTCTGCACCTTCGCACTCAACTACAACGTCTGCACCATCGCACTCAACTACAACGCCTGCACCATCGCACTCAACTACAACGTCTGCACCTTCGCACGCCGCAACTACAACGTCTGCATCTCCGCGCTCAACTACGTCTGTACCTTCGCACTCAACTACAACGCCTGCATCTTTGCACTCAACTACAACGTCAGCATCTTCGCACTCAACTAGGTCTGCACCTTCGCACTCAATGACAACGTCTGCACCTTCGCACTCAACTGCAACGTCTGCATCTTAGCACTCAACTACAACGTCTGCACCTTCGCACTCAACTACAACGTCTGCATCCTCGCACTCCTCCTCAACTACAACGTCTGCATCTTTGCACTCAACTACAACGTCTGCATCTTCGCACTCAACTACAACGTCTGCATCCTCGCACTCCTCCTCAACTACAACGTCTGCATCTTTGCACTCAACTACAACGTCTGCATCTTCGCAATCAACTACAACGTCTGCATCTTCGCACTCCTCAACTACAACGTCTGCATCTTCGCACTACTCAACTACAACGTCTGCATCTTCGCACTACTCAACTACAACGTCTGCACCTTCGCACTCAACTACAACGTCTGCATCTTCGCACTCAACTACAACGTCTGCATCTTCGCACTCAACTACAACGTCTGCATCTTCGCACTACTCAACTACAACGTCTGCACCATCGCACTCAACTACAACGTCTGCACCTTCGCAATCCTCAACTACAACGTCTGCATCTTCGCCCTCCTCAACTACAACGTCTGCATCTTCGCCCTCCTCAACTACAACGTCTGCACCTTCGCACTCAACTACAACGTCTGCACCTTTGCACTCAACTACAACGTCTGCATCTTCGCACTCAACTACAACGTCTGCATCTTCGCACTCAACTACAACGTCTGCATCTTCGCACTCAACTACAACGTCTCCATTTTCGCACTTAACTACAACGTCTGCATCCTCGCACTCAACTACAATGTCTGCATCTTTGTACTCAACTACAACGTCTGCATCTTCGCCCTCCTCAACTACAACGTCTGCACCTTCGCACTCAACTACAACGTCTGCACCTTCGCACTCAACTACAACGTCTGCATCTTTGCACTCAACTACAACGTCTGCAACTTCGCACTCAACTACAACGTCTGCATCTTCGCACTCAACTACAACGTCTGCAACTTCGCACTCAACTACAACGTCTGCATCTTCGCACTCAACTACAACGTCTGCACCTTCGCACGCAACTACAACGTCTGCATCTTCGCACGCAACTGCAACGTCAGCATCTTCGCACTCAACTAGGTCTGCACCTTCGCACTCAATGACAACGTCTGCACCTTCGCACTCAACTACAACGTCTGCACCTTCGCACTCAACTACAACGTCTGCACCTTCGCACTCAACTACAACGTCTGCATCTTCACACTCCTCACCTACAATGTCTGCATCTTCGCACTCAGCTACAACGTCTGCATCTTCGCACTCCTCAACTACAACGTCTGCATCTTCTCACTCAACTACAACGTCTGCATCTTCGCACTCAACTACAACGTCCGAATCTTCGCACTCAACTACAACGTCTGTACCTTCGCACTCAACGACAACGTCTGCAACTTCGCACTCAACTACAACGTCTGCATCCTCACACTCCTCCTCAACTACAACGTCTGCATCTTCGCACTCAACTACAACGTCTGCATCTTCGCACTCCTCAACTACAACGTCTGCATCCTCACACTCCTCCTCAATTACAACGTCTGCATCTTCGCACTCAACTACAACGTCTGCATCTTCGCACTCAACTACAACGTCTGCATCTTCGCACTCAACTACAACTTCTGCATCTTCGCACTCAACTACATCGTCTCCATTTTCGCACTTAACTACAACGTCTGCATCCTCGCACTCAACTACAACGTCTGCATCTTTGTACTCAACTACAACGTCTGCATCTTCGCACTCAATTACAACGTCTGCATCTTCGCACTCAACTACAACGTCTGCACCTTCGCACTCCTCAACTACAACATCTGCACCTTCGCACTCAACTACGCCTGCACCATCGCACTCAACTACAACGTCGGCACCTTCGCACTACTCAACTACAATGTCTGCATCTTCACACTCCTCAACTACAACGTCTGCACCTTCGCACTCAACTACAACGTCTGCACCTTTGCACTCAACTACAACGTCTGCATCTTCGCACTCAACTACAACGTCTGCATCTTCGCACTCAACTACAACGTCTGCATCTTCGCACTCAACGACAACGTCTGCACCTTCGCACTCAACTACAACGTCTGCAACTTCGCACTCAACTACAACGTCTGCACCTTCGCACTCAACTACAACGTCTGCATCTTCGCACTCAACTACAACGTCTGCATCTTCGCACTCCTCAACTACAACGTCTGCATCTTCGCACACAACTACAACGTCTGCATCTTTGCACTCAACTACAACGTCCGAATCTTCGCACTCAACTACAACGTCTGCACATTCGCACTCAACGACAACGTCAGCATCTTCGCACTCAACTACAACGTCTGCATCTTCGCACTCAACTACAACGTCTGCATCCTCACACTCCTCCTCAACTACAACGTCTGCATCTTCGCACTCAACTACAACGTCTGCATCTTCGCACTCAACTACAACGTCTGCATCTTCGCACTCAACTACAACGTCTGCATCTTCGCACTCAACTACAACGTCTGCACCTTCGCACTCAACTACAACGTCTGCACCTTCGCACTCCTCAACTACAACGTCTGCACCTTCGCACTCCTCAACTACAACGTCTGCACATTCGCACTCCTCAACTACAACGTCTGCACCTTCGCACTCAACTACAACGTCTGCATCTTCGCACTCAACTACAACGTCTGCATCTTCCCACTCAACTACAACGTCTGCATCTTCGCACTCAACTACAACGTCTGCATCTTCGCACTCAACTACAACGTCTGCATCTTCGCACTCAACTAAAACGTCTGCATCTTCGCACTCAACTACAACGTCTGCACCTTCGCACGGAACTACAACATCTGCACCTTCGCACTCAACTACAACGTCTGCACCTTCGCACTCAACTACAACGTCTGCACTTTCGCACTCAACTACAACGTCTGCACCTTCGCACTCATCTACAACGTCTGCACCTTCGCACTCAACCACAACGTCTGCATCTTCGCACTCAACCACAACGTCTGCATCTTCGCTCTCAACCACAACGTCTGCATCTTCGCACTCAACTACAACGTCTGCATCCTCGCACTCAACTACAACGTCTGCATCCTCGCACTCCTCCTCAGCTACAACGTCTGCATCTTTGCACTCAACTACAACGTATGCATCTTCGCACTCAACTACAACGTCTGCTTCTTCGCACTCAACTACAACGTCTGCATCTTCGCACTACTCAACAACAACGTCTGCATCTTCGCACTCAACTACAACGTCTGCATCCTCGCACTCAACTACAACGTCTGCATCTTCGCACTCCTCCTCAGCTACATCTGCATCTTCGCACTCCTCAACTACAACGCCTGCATCTTCGCACTCAACTACAACGTCTGCATCTTCGCACTCAACTACAACGTCTGCATCTTCGCACTACTCAATTACAACGTCTGCACCTTCGCACTCAACTACAACGTCTGCATCTTCGCACTCAACTACAACGTCTGCATCTTCGCACTACTCAATTACAACGTCTGCACCTTCGCACTCAACTACAACGTCTGCAACTTCGCACTCAACTACAACGTCTGCATCTTCGCACTCAACTACAACGTCTGCATCTTCGCACTCAACTACAACGTCTGCATCTTCGAACTCAACTTCATCATCTGCATCTTTGCACTCAACTACAACATCTGCATATTCGCACTCAACTACAACATCTGCATATTCGCACTCAACTACAACGTCCGCATCTTCGCACTCAACTACAACGTCCGTATCTTCGCACTCAACTACAACGTCTGCATCTTCGCACTCAACTACAACGTCTGCACCTTCGCACTCCTCAACTACAACGTCTGCACCTTCGCACTCAACTACAACATCTGCACCTTCGCACTCAACTACAACGTCTGCATCTTCCCACTCAACTACAACGTCTGCACCTTCGCACTCAACTCCAACGTCTGTACCTTCGCACTCAACTACAACATCTGCATCTTCGCACTCAACTACAACGTCTGCATCTTCGCACTCAACTACAACGTCTGCAACTTCGCACTCAACTACAACGTCTGCATCTTCGCACTCAACTACAACGTCTGCATCTTCGCACTCAACTACAACGTCTGCATCTTCGCAATCAACTACAACGTCTGCACCTTCGCACGCAACTACAACGTCTGCATCTTCGCACTCAACTACAATGTCTGCACCTTAGCACTCAACTACAACGTCTGCACCTTCGCACTCAACTACAACGTCTGCATCTTCGCACTCAACTACAACGTCTGCATCCTCGCACTCAACTACAACGTCTGCATCTTCGCACTCAACTACAACGTATGCATCTTCGCACTACTCAATTACAACGTCTGCACCTTCGCACTCAACTACAACGTCTGCATCTTCGCACTCAACTACAACGTCTGCATCTTCGCACTACTCAATTACAACGTCTGCACCTTCGCACTCAACTACAACGTCTGCAACTTCGCACTCAACTACAACGTCTGCATCTTCGCACTCAACTACAACGTCTGCATCTTCGCACTCAACTACAACGTCTGCATCTTCGCACTCAACTACAACGTCTGCATCTTCGAACTCAACTACATCGTCTGCATCTTTGCAATCAACTACAACATCTGCATATTCGCACTCAACTACAACGTCTGCATCTTCGCACTCAACTACAGCGTCTGCATCTTCGCACTCAACTACAACGTCTGCATCTTCGCACTCAACTACAACGTCTGCATCTTCGCACTCAACTACAACGTCTGCATCTTCGCACTCAACTACAACGTCGGCACCTTTGCACTCAACTACAACGTCTGCATCTTCGCACTCAACTCCAACGTCTGTACCTTCGCACTCAACTACAACATCTGCATCTTCGCACTCAACTACAACGTCTGCATCTTTGCACTCAACTACAACGTCTGCATCTTTGCACTCAACTACAACGTCTGCAACTTCGCACTCAACTACAACGTCTGCACCTTCGCACTCAATGACAACGTCTGCACCTTCGCACTCAACTACAACGTCTGCACCTTCGCACTCAACTACAACGTCTGCACCATCGCACTCAACTACAACGTCTGCACCTTCGCACTCCTCAACTACAACGTCTGCATCTTCGCCCTCCTCAACTACAACGTCTGCATCTTCGCCCTCCTCAACTACAACGTCTGCACCTTCGCACTCAACTACAACGTCTGCACCTTTGCACTCAACTACAACGTCTGCATCTTCGCACTCAACTACAACGTCTGCATCTTCGCACTCAACTACAACGTCTGCATCTTCGCACTCAACTACATCGTCTCCATTTTCGCACTTAACTACAACGTCTGCATCCTCGCACTCAACTACAACGTCTGCATCTTTGTACTCAACTACAACGTCTGCATCTTCGCCCTCCTCAACTACAACGTCTGCACCTTCGCACTCAACTACAACGTCTGCACCTTCGCACTCAACTACAACGTCTGCATCTTCGCACTCAACTACAACGTCTGCATCTTCGCACTCAACTACAACGTCTGCATCTTCGCACTCAACTACAACGTCTGCATCTTCGCACTCAACTACATCGTCTCCATTTTCGCACTTAACTACAACGTCTGCATCCTCGCACTCAACTACAACGTCTGCATCTTTGTACTCAACTACAACGTCTGCATCTTCGCACTCAACTACAACGTCTGCACCTTAGCACTCAACTACAACGTCTGCACCTTCGCATTCAACTACAACGTCTGCATCTTCGCACTCAACTACAACGTCTGCATCTTCGCACTCAACTACAACGTCTGCATCTTCGCACTCAACTACAACGTCTGCATCTTCGCACTCCTCAACTACAACGTCTGCATCTTCTCACTCAACTACAACATCTGCATCTTCGCACTCAACTACAACGTCCGAATCTTCGCCCTCAACTACAACATCTGCACCTTCACACTCAACGACAACGTCTGCATCTTCGCACTCAACTACAACGTCTGCATCTTCGCACTCAACTACAACGTCTGCATCCTCACACTCCTCCTCAACTGCAACGTCTGTATCTTCGCACTCAACTACAACGTCTGCATCCTCGCACTCAACTACAACGTCTGCACCTTCGCACTCAACTACAACGTCTGCACCTTCGCACTCAACTACAACGTCTGCACCTTCGCACTCAACTACAACGTCTGCATCTTCGCACTACTCAACTACAACGTCTGCATCTTCGCACTACTCAACTACAACGTCTGCATCTTCGCACTACTCAACTACAACGTCTGCATCGTCGCACTACTCAACTACAACGTCTGCACCTTCGCACTCAACTACAACGTCTGCACCTTCGCACTCAACAATAACGTCTGCACCTTCGCACTCAACTACAACGTCTGCATCTTCGCACTCAACTACAACGTCTGCATCTTCGCACTCAACTACAACGTCTGCACCTTCGCACTCCTCAACTACAACGTCTGCACCTTCGCACTCCTCAACTACAACGTCTGCACCTTCGCACTCAACTACAACGTCGGCACCTTTGCACTCAACTACAACGTCAGCATCTTAGCACTCAACTACAGCGTCTGCATCTTCGCACTCAACTACAACGTCTGCATCTTCGCACTCAACTACAACGTCTGTACCTTCGCATTCAACTACAACGTCTGCACCTCGCACTCAACTACAACGTCTGCATCTTCGCACTCAACTACAACGTCTGTACCTTCGCACTCAACTACAATGTCTGCATCTTTGCACTCAACTACAATGTGTGCATCTTTGCACTCAACTACAACGTCTGCATCTTTGCACTCAACTACAACGTCAGCATCTTCGCACTCAACTAGGTCTGCACCTTCGCACTCAATGACAAAGTCTGCACCTTCGCACTCAACTACAACGTGTGCACCTTCGCACTCAACTACAACGTCTCCATCTTCTAACTCAACTACAACGTCTGCACCTTCGCACTACTCAACTACAACGTCTGCACCTTCGCACTCAACTACGTCTGCACCTTCGCACTCAACTACAACGTCTGCACCTTCGCACTCAACTACAACGTCTGCACCATCGCACTCAACTACAACGCCTGCACCATCGCACTCAACTACAACGTCTGCACCTTCGCACGCCGCAACTACAACGTCTGCATCTCCGCGCTCAACTACGTCTGTACCTTCGCACTCAACTACAACGCCTGCATCTTTGCACTCAACTACAACGTCAGCATCTTCGCACTCAACTAGGTCTGCACCTTCGCACTCAATGACAACGTCTGCACCTTCGCACTCAACTGCAACGTCTGCATCTTAGCACTCAACTACAACGTCTGCACCTTCGCACTCAACTACAACGTCTGCATCCTCGCACTCCTCCTCAACTACAACGTCTGCATCTTTGCACTCAACTACAACGTCTGCATCTTCGCACTCAACTACAACGTCTGCATCCTCGCACTCCTCCTCAACTACAACGTCTGCATCTTTGCACTCAACTACAACGTCTGCATCTTCGCAATCAACTACAACGTCTGCATCTTCGCACTCCTCAACTACAACGTCTGCATCTTCGCACTACTCAACTACAACGTCTGCATCTTCGCACTACTCAACTACAACGTCTGCACCTTCGCACTCAACTACAACGTCTGCATCTTCGCACTCAACTACAACGTCTGCATCTTCGCACTCAACTACAACGTCTGCATCTTCGCACTACTCAACTACAACGTCTGCACCATCGCACTCAACTACAACGTCTGCACCTTCGCAATCCTCAACTACAACGTCTGCATCTTCGCCCTCCTCAACTACAACGTCTGCATCTTCGCCCTCCTCAACTACAACGTCTGCACCTTCGCACTCAACTACAACGTCTGCACCTTTGCACTCAACTACAACGTCTGCATCTTCGCACTCAACTACAACGTCTGCATCTTCGCACTCAACTACAACGTCTGCATCTTCGCACTCAACTACAACGTCTCCATTTTCGCACTTAACTACAACGTCTGCATCCTCGCACTCAACTACAATGTCTGCATCTTTGTACTCAACTACAACGTCTGCATCTTCGCCCTCCTCAACTACAACGTCTGCACCTTCGCACTCAACTACAACGTCTGCACCTTCGCACTCAACTACAACGTCTGCATCTTTGCACTCAACTACAACGTCTGCAACTTCGCACTCAACTACAACGTCTGCATCTTCGCACTCAACTACAACGTCTGCAACTTCGCACTCAACTACAACGTCTGCATCTTCGCACTCAACTACAACGTCTGCACCTTCGCACGCAACTACAACGTCTGCATCTTCGCACGCAACTGCAACGTCAGCATCTTCGCACTCAACTAGGTCTGCACCTTCGCACTCAATGACAACGTCTGCACCTTCGCACTCAACTACAACGTCTGCACCTTCGCACTCAACTACAACGTCTGCACCATCGCACTCAACTACAACGTCTGCACCTTCGCACTCCTCAACTACAACGTCTGCATCTTCGCCCTCCTCAACTACAACGTCTGCATCTTCGCCCTCCTCAACTACAACGTCTGCACCTTCGCACTCAACTACAACGTCTGCACCTTTGCACTCAACTACAACGTCTGCATCTTCGCACTCAACTACAACGTCTGCATCTTCGCACTCAACTACAACGAATGCATCTTCGCACTCAACTACATCGTCTCCATTTTCGCACTTAACTACAACGTCTGCATCCTCGCACTCAACTACAACGTCTGCATCTTTGTACTCAACTACAACGTCTGCATCTTCGCCCTCCTCAACTACAACGTCTGCACCTTCGCACTCAACTACAACGTCTGCACCTTCGCACTCAACTACAACGTCTGCACCTTCGCACTCAACTACAACGTCTGCACCTTCGCACTCAACTACAACGTCTGCACCTTTGCACTCAACTACAACGTCTGCATCTTCGCACTCAACTACAACGTCTGCATCTTCGCACTCAACTACAACGTCTGCATCTTCGCACTCAACTACATCGTCTCCATTTTCGCACTTAACTACAACGTCTGCATCCTCGCACTCAACTACAACGTCTGCATCTTTGTACTCAACTACAACGTCTGCATCTTCGCACTCAACTACAACGTCTGCACCTTAGCACTCAACTACAACGTCTGCACCTTCGCACTCAACTACAACGTCTGCATCTTCGCACTCAACTACAACGTCTGCATCTTCGCACTCAACTACAACGTCTGCATCTTCGCACTCAACTACAACGTCTGCATCTTCGCACTCCTCAACTACAACGTCTGCATCTTCTCACTCAACAACAACATCTGCATCTTCGCACTCAACTACAACGTCCGAATCTTCGCCCTCAACTACAACGTCTGCACCTTCACACTCAACGACAACGTCTGCATCTTCGCACTCAACTACAACGTCTGCATCTTCGCACTCAACTACAACGTCTGCATCTTCGCACTCAACTACAACGTCTGCATCCTCACACTCCTCCTCAACTGCAACGTCTCTATCTTCGCACTACTCAACTACAACGTCTGCACCTTCGCACTCAACTACAACGTCTGCATCTTCGCACTCAACTACAACGTCTGCAACTTCGCACTCAACTACAACGTCTGCATCTTCGCACTCAACTACAACGTCTGCACCTTCGCACGCAACTACAACGTCTGCATCTTCACACGCAACTGCAACGTCAGCATCTTCGCACTCAACTAGGTCTGCACCTTCGCACTCAATGACAACGTCTGCACCTTCGCACTCAACTACAACGTCTGCACCTTCGCACTCAACTACAACGTCTGCACCATCGCACTCAACTACAACGTCTGCACCTTCGCACTCCTCAACTACAACGTCTGCATCTTCGCCCTCCTCAACTACAACGTCTGCATCTTCGCCCTCCTCAACTACAACGTCTGCACCTTCGCACACAACTACAACGTCTGCACCTTCGCACTCAACTACAACGTCTGCATCTTCGCACTCAACTACAACGTCTGCATCTTCGCACTCAACTACAACGAATGCATCTTCGCACTCAACTACATCGTCTCCATTTTCGCACTTAACTACAACGTCTGCATCCTCGCACTCAACTACAACGTCTGCATCTTTGTACTCAACTACAACGTCTGCATCTTCGCCCTCCTCAACTACAACGTCTGCACCTTCGCACTCAACTACAACGTCTGCACCTTCGCACTCAACTACAACGTCTGCACCTTTGCACTCAACTACAACGTCTGCATCTTCGCACTCAACTACAACGTCTGCATCTTCGCACTCAACTACAACGTCTGCATCTTCGCACTCAACTACATCGTCTCCATTTTCGCACTTAACTACAACGTCTGCATCCTCGCACTCAACTACAACGTCTGCATCCTCGCACTCAACTACAACGTCTGCATCTTTGTACTCAACTACAACGTCTGCATCTTCGCACTCAACTACAACGTCTGCACCTTAGCACTCAACTACAACGTCTGCACCTTCGCACTCAACTACAACGTCTGCATCTTCGCACTCAACTACAACGTCTGCATCTTCGCACTCAACTACAACGTCTGCATCTTCGCACTCAACTACAACGTCTGCATCTTCGCACTCCTCAACTACAACGTCTGCATCTTCTCACTCAACTACAACATCTGCATCTTCGCACTCAACTACAACGTCCGAATCTTCGCCCTCAACTACAACGTCCGAATCTTCGCCCTCAACTACAACGTCTGCATCTTCGCACTCAACTACAACGTCTGCATCTTCGCACTCAACTACAACGTCTGCATCCTCACACTCCTCCTCAACTGCAACGTCTGTATCTTCGCACTCAACTACAACGTCTGCATCTTCGCACTCAACTACAACGTCTGCATCTTCGCACTACTCAACTACAACGTCTGCATCTTCGCACTCCTCAACTACAACGTCTGCATCTTCTCACTCAACTACAACATCTGCATCTTCGCACTCAACTACAACGTCCGAATCTTCGCCCTCAACTACAACGTCTGCACCTTCACACTCAACGACAACGTCTGCATCTTCGCACTCAACTACAACGTCTGCATCTTCGCACTCAACTACAACGTCTGCATCCTCACACTCCTCCTCAACTGCAACGTCTGTATCTTCGCACTCAACTACAACGTCTGCATCTTCGCACTCAACTACAACGTCTGCATCTTCGCACTCAACTACAACGTCTGCATCTTCGCACTACTCAACTACAACGTCTGCATCTTCGCACTACTCAACTACAACGTCTGCACCTTCGCACTACTCAACTACAACGTCTGCACCTTCGCACTCAACTACAACGTCTGCACCTTCGCACTCAACTACAACGTCTGCACCTTCGCACTCAACTACAACGTCTGCACCTTCGCACTCAACTACAACGTCTGCACCTTCGCACTCAACTACAACGTCTGCATCTTCGCACTACTCAACTACAACGTCTGCATCTTCACACTACTCAACTACAACGTCTGCATCTTCGCACTACTCAACTACAACGTCTGCATCGTCGCACTACTCAACTACAACGTCTGCACCTTCGCACTCAACTACAACGTCTGCACCTTCGCACTCAACAATAACGTCTGCACCTTCGCACTCAACTACAACGTCTGCATCTTCGCACTCAACTACAACGTCTGCATCTTCGCACTCAACTACAACGTCTGCACCTTCGCACTCCTCAACTACAACGTCTGCACCTTCGCACTCCTCAACTACAACGTCTGCACCTTCGCACTCAACTACAACGTCGGCACCTTTGCACTCAACTACAACGTCAGCATCTTCGCACTCAACTACAGCGTCTGCATCTTCGCACTCAACTACAGCGTCTGCATCTTCGCACTCAACTACAACGTCTGTACCTTCGCATTCAACTACAACGTCTGCACCTTCGCACTCAACTACAACGTCTGCATCTTCGCACTCAACTACAACGTCTGTACCTTCGCACTCAACTACAACGTCTGCATCTTCGCACTCAACTACAACGTCTGTACCTTCGCACTCAACTACAATGTCTGCATCTTTGCACTCAACTACAACGTGTGCATCTTTGCACTCAACTACAACGTCTGCATCTTTGCACTCAACTACAACGTCAGCATCTTCGCACTCAACTAGGTCTGCACCTTCGCACACAATGACAAAGTCTGCACCTTCGCACTCAACTACAACGTGTGCACCTTCGCACTCAACTACAACGTCTCCATCTTCTAACTCAACTACAACGTCTGCACCTTCGCACTACTCAACTACAACGTCTGCACCTTCGCACTCAACTACAACGTCTGCAACTTCGCACTCAACTACAACGTCTGCACCTTCGCACTCAACTACAACGTCTGCACCATCGCACTCAACTACAACGCCTGCACCATCGCACTCAGCTACAACGCCTGCATCTTTGCACTCAACTACAACGTCAGCATCTTCGCACTCATCTAGGTCTGCACCTTCGCACTCAATGAGAACGTCTGCACCTTCGCACTCAACTACAACGTCTGCACCTTCGCACACAACTACAACGTCTGCAACTTCGCACTCAACTACAACGTCTGCACCTTCGCACTCAACTACAACGTCTGCATCTTCACACTCCTCACCTACAATGTCTGCATCTTCGCACTCAGCTACAACGTCTGCATCTTCGCACTCCTCAACTACAACGTCTGCATCTTCTCACTCAACTACAACGTCTGCATCTTCGCACTCAACTACAACGTCCGAATCTTCGCACTCAACTACAACGTCTGTACCTTCGCACTCAACGACAACGTCTGCAACTTCGCACTCAACTACAACGTCTGCATCCTCACACTCCTCCTCAACTACAACGTCTGCATCTTCGCACTCAACTACAACGTCTGCATCTTCGCACTCCTCAACTACAACGTCTGCATCCTCACACTCCTCCTCAATTACGTCTGCATCTTCGCACTCAACTACAACGTCTGCATCTTCGCACTCAACTACAACGTCTGCATCTTCGCACTCAACTACAACGTCTGCACCTTCGCACTCCTCAACTACAACGTCTGCACCTTCGCACTCAACTACGCCTGCACCATCGCACTCAACTACAACGTCGGCACCTTCGCACTACTCAACTACAATGTCTGCATCTTCACACTCCTCAACTACAACGTCTGCACCTTCGCACTCAACTACAACGTCTGCACCTTTGCACTCAACTACAACGTCTGCATCTTCGCACTCAACTACAACGTCTGCATCTTCGCACTCAACTACAACGTCTGCATCTTCGCACTCAACGACAACGTCTGCACCTTCGCACTCAACTACAACGTCTGCAACTTCGCACTCAACTACAACGTCTGCACCTTCGCACTCAACTACAACGTCTGCATCTTCGCACTCAACTACAACGTCTGCATCTTCGCACTCCTCAACTACAACGTCTGCATCTTCGCACACAACTACAACGTCTGCATCTTTGCACTCAACTACAACGTCCGAATCTTCGCACTCAACTACAACGTCTGCACATTCGCACTCAACGACAACGTCAGCATCTTCGCACTCAACTACAACGTCTGCATCTTCGCACTCAACTACAACGTCTGCATCCTCACACTCCTCCTCAACTACAACGTCTGCATCTTCGCACTCAACTACAACGTCTGCATCTTCGCACTCAACTACAACGTCTGCATCTTCGCACTCAACTACAACGTCTGCATCTTCGCACTCAACTACAACGTCTGCACCTTCGCACTCCTCAACTACAACGTCTGCACCTTCGCACTCCTCAACTACAACGTCTGCACCTTCGCACTCCTCAAATACAACGTCTGCACCTTCGCACTCAACTACATCGTCTGCATCTTCGCACTCAACTACAATGTCTGCATCTTCCCACTCAACTACAACGTCTGCATCTTCGCACTCAACTACAACATCTGCATCTTTGCACTCAACTACAACGTCTGCATCTTCGCACTCAACTACAACGTCTGCATCTTCGCACTCAACTACAACGTCTGCATCTTCGCACTCAACTACAACGTCTGCATCTTCGCACTCAACTAAAACGTCTGCATCTTCGCACTCAACTACAACGTCTGCACCTTCGCACGCAACTACAACGTCTGCACCTTCGCACTCAACTACAACGTCTGCACCTTCGCACTCAACTACAACGTCTGCACTTTCGCACTCAACTACAACGTCTGCACCTTCGCACTCATCTACAACGTCTGCACCTTCGCACTCAACCACAACGTCTGCATCTTCGCACTCAACCACAACGTCTGCATCTTCGCTCTCAACCACAACGTCTGCATCTTCGCACTCAACTACAACGTCTGCATCCTCGCACTCAACTACAACGTCTGCATCCTCGCACTCCTCCTCAGCTACAACGTCTGCATCTTTGCACTCAACTACAACGTATGCATCTTCGCACTCAACTACAACGTCTGCATCTTCGCACTCAACTACAACGTCTGCATCTTCGCACTACTCAACTACAACGTCTGCATCTTCGCACTCAACTACAACGTCTGCATCCTCGCACTCAACTACAACGTCTGCATCTTCGCACTCCTCAACTACAACGCCTGCATCTTCGCACTCAACTACAACGTCTGCATCTTCGCACTCAACTACAACGTCTGCATCTTCGCACTACTCAATTACAACGTCTGCACCTTCGCACTCAACTACAACGTCTGCATCTTCGCACTCAACTACAACGTCTGCACCTTCGCACTCAACTACAACGTCTGCAACTTCGCACTCAACTACAACGTCTGCATCTTCGCACTCAACTACAACGTCTGCATCTTCGCACTCAACTACAACGTCTGCATCTTCGCACTCAACTACAACGTCTGCATCTTCGCACTCAACTACAACGTCTGCATCTTCGAACTCAACTACATCGTCTGCATCTTTGCACTCAACTACAACGTCTGCATATTCGCACTCAACTACAACGTCTGCATCTTCGCACTCAACTACAACGTCCGTATCTTCGCACTCAACTACAACGTCTGCATCTTCGCACTCAACTACAACGTCTGCACCTTCGCACTCCTCAACTACAACGTCTGCACCTTCGCACTCAACTACAACATCTGCACCTTCGCACTCAACTACAACGTCTGCATCTTCCCACTCAACTACAACGTCTGCACCTTCGCACTCAACTCCAACGTCTGTACCTTCGCACTCAACTACAACATCTGCATCTTCGCACTCAACTACAACGTCTGCATCTTCGCACTCAACTACAACGTCTGCAACTTCGCACTCAACTACAACGTCTGCATCTTCGCACTCAACTACAACGTCTGCATCTTCGCACTCAACTACAACGTCTGCATCTTCGCAATCAACTACAACGTCTGCACCTTCGCACGCAACTACAACGTCTGCATCTTCGCACTCAACTTCAACGTCAGCATCTTCGCACTCAACTAGGTCTGCACCTTCGCACTCAATGACAACGTCTGCACCTTCGCACTCAACTATAACGTCTGCACCTTCGCACTCAACTACAACGTCTGCATCCTCACACTCCTCCTCAACTACAACGTCTACATCTTCGCACTCAACTACAACGTCTGCATCTTCACACTCAACTACAACGTCTGCACCTTCGCACTCCTCAACTACAACGTCTGCACCTTCGCACTCCTCAACTGCAACGTCTGCACCTTCGCACTCCTCAACTACAACGTCTGCACCTTCGCACTCCTCAACTACAACGTCTGCACCTTCGCACTCAACTACAACGTCTGCATCTTCGCACTCAACTACAACGTCTGCATCTTCGCACTCAACTACAACGTCTGCATCTTCCCACTCAACTACAACGTCTGCATCTTCCCACTCAACTACAACATCTGCATCTTTGCACTCAACTACAACGTCTGCATCTTCGCACTCAACTACAACGTCTGCATCTTCGCACTCAACTACAACGTCTGCATCTTCGCACTCAACTACAACGTCTGCACCTTCGCACGCAACTACAACGTCTGCACCTTCGCACTCAACTACAACGTCTGCACCTTCGCACTCAACTACAACGTCTGCACTTTCGCACTCAACTACAACGTCTGCACCTTCGCACTCAACTACAACGTCTGCACCTTCGCACTCAACCACAACGTCTGCATCTTCGCACTCAACCACAACGTCTGCATCTTCGCTCTCAACCACAACGTCTGCATCTTCGCACTCAACTACAACGTCTGCATCCTCGCACTCAACTACAACGTCTGCATCCTCGCACTCCTCCTCAGCTACAACGTCTTCATCTTTGCACTCAACTACAACGTCTGCACCTTCGCACTACTCAACTACAACGTCTGCACCTTCGCACTCAACTACAACATCTGCATCTTCGCACTCAACTACAACGTCTGCATCTTCGCACTCAACTACAACGTCTGCAACTTCGCACTCAACTACAACGTCTGCATCTTCGCACTCAACTACGTCTGCATCTTCGCACTCAACTACAACGTCTGCATCTTCGCAATCAACTACAACGTCTGCACCTTCGCACGCAACTACAACGTCTGCATCTTCGCACTCAACTGCAACGTCAGCATCTTCGCACTCAACTAGGTCTGCACCTTCGCACTCAATGACAACGTCTGCACCTTCGCACTCAACTATAACGTCTGCACCTTCGCACTCAACTACAACGTCTGCATCCTCACACTCCTCCTCAACTACAACGTCTACATCTTCGCACTCAACTACAACGTCTGCATCTTCACATTCAACTACAACGTCTGCACCTTCGCACTCCTCAACTACAACGTCTGCACCTTCGCACTCCTCAACTACAACGTCTGCACCTTCGCACTCCTCAACTACAACGTCTGCACCTTCGCACTCCTCAACTACAACGTCTGCACCTTCGCACTCAACTACAACGTCTGCATCTTCGCACTCAACTACGTCTGCATCTTCCCACTCAACTACAACGTCTGCATCTTCGCACTCAACTACAACATCTGCATCTTTGCACTCAACTACAACGTCTGCATCTTCGCACTCAACTACAACGTCTGCATCTTCGCACTCAACTAAAACGTCTGCATCTTCGCACTCAACTACAACGTCTGCACCTTCGCACGCAACTACAACGTCTGCACCTTCGCACTCAACTACAACATCTGCATCTTCGCTCTCAACCACAACGTCTGCATCTTCGCACTCAACTACAACGTCTGCATCCTCGCACTCAACTACAACGTCTGCATCCTCGCACTCCTCCTCAGCTACAACGTCTTCATCTTTGCACTCAACTACAACGTCTGCACCTTCGCACTCAACTACAACATCTGCATCTTCGCACTCAACTACAACGTCTGCATCTTCGCACTCAACTACAACGTCTGCAACTTCGCACTCAACTACAACGTCTGCATCTTCGCACTCAACTACAATGTCTGCATCTTCGCACTCAACTACAACGTCTGCATCTTCGCAATCAACTACAACGTCTGCACCTTCGCACGCAACTACAACGTCTGCATCTTCGCACTCAACTGCAACGTCAGCATCTTCGCACTCAACTAGGTCTGCACCTTCGCACTCAATGACAACGTCTGCACCTTCGCACTCAACTATAACGTCTGCACCTTCGCACTCAACTACAACGTCTGCATCCTCACACTCCTCCTCAACTACAACGTCTACATCTTCGCACTCAACTACAACGTCTGCATCTTCACATTCAACTACAACGTCTGCACCTTCGCACTCCTCAACTACAACGTCTGCACCTTCGCACTCCTCAACTACAACGTCTGCACCTTCGCACTCCTCAACTACAACGTCTGCACCTTCGCACTCCTCAACTACAACGTCTGCACCTTCGCACTCAACTACAACGTCTGCATCTTCGCACTCAACTACAACGTCTGCATCTTCCCACTCAACTACAACGTCTGCATCTTCGCACTCAACTACAACATCTGCATCTTTGCACTCAACTACAACGTCTGCATCTTTGCACTCAACTACAACGTCTGCATCTTCGCACTCAACTACAACGTCTGCATCTTCGCACTCAACTAAAACGTCTGCATCTTCGCACTCAACTACAACGTCTGCACCTTCGCACGCAACTACAACGTCTGCACCTTCGCACTCAACTACAACGTCTGCACCTTCGCACTCAACTACAACGTCTGCACCTTCGCACTCAACTACAACGTCTGCACCTTCGCACTCAACCACAACGTCTGCATCTTCGCACTCAACCACAACGTCTGCATCTTCGCTCTCAATCACAACGTCTGCATCTTCGCACTCAACTACAACGTCTGCATGCTCGCACTCAACAACAACGTCTGCATCCTCGCACTCCTCCTCAGCTACAACGTCTGCATCTTTGCACTCAACTACAACGTCCGAATCTTCGCACTCAACTACAACGTCTGCACATTCGCACTCAACGACAACGTCAGCATCTTCGCACTCAACTACAACGTCTGCATCTTCGCACTCAACTACAACGTCTGCATCCTCACACTCCTCCTCAACTACAACGTCTGCATCTTCGCACTCAACTACAACGTCTGCATCTTCGCACTCAACTACAACGTCTGCATCTTCGCACTCAACTACAACGTCTGCATCCTCACACTCCTCCTCAACTACAACGTCTGCATCTTCGCACTCAACTACAACGTCCGTATCTTCGCATTCAACTACAACGTCTGCATCTTCGCACTCAACTACAACGTCTGCACCTTCGCACTCCTCAACTACAACGTCTGCACCTTCGCACTCAACTACAACATCTGCACCTTCGCACTCAACTACAACGTCTGCATCTTCCCACTCAACTACAACGTCTGCACCTTCGCACTCAACTCCAACGTCTGTACCTTCGCACTCAACTACAACATCTGCATCTTCGCACTCAACTACAACGTCTGCATCTTCGCACTCAACTACAACGTCTGCATCTTCGCACTCAACTACAACGTCTGCATCTTCGCAATCAACTACAACGTCTGCATCTTCGCACTCCTCAACTACAACGTCTGCATCTTCGCACTCAACTACAACATCTGCATCTTCGCACTCCTCAACTACAACGTCTGCATCTTCGCACTCAACTACAACGTCTGCATCTTCGCACTCAACTACAACATCTGCATATTCGCACTCAACTACAACGTCTGCATCTTCGCTCTCAACTGCAACGTCTGCATCTTCGCACTCAACTACAACGTCTGCACCTTCGCACTCAACTACAACGTCTGCATCTTAGCACTCAACTACAACGTCTGTACCTTCGCATTCAACTACAACGTCCGAATCTTCGCACTCAACTACAACGTCTGCACATTCGCACTCAACGACAACGTCAGCATCTTCGCACTCAACTACAACGTCTGCATCTTCGCACTCAACTACAACGTCTGCATCCTCACACTCCTCCTCAACTACAACGTCTGCATCTTCGCACTCAACTACAACGTCTGCATCTTCGCACTCAACTACAACGTCTGCATCTTCGCACTCAACTACAACGTCTGCATCCTCACACTCCTCCTCAACTACAACGTCTGCATCTTCGCACTCAACTACAACGTCCGTATCTTCGCATTCAACTACAACGTCTGCATCTTCGCACTCAACTACAACGTCTGCACCTTCGCACTCCTCAACTACAACGTCTGCACCTTCGCACTCAACTACAACATCTGCACCTTCGCACTCAACTACAACGTCTGCATCTTCCCACTCAACTACAACGTCTGCACCTTCGCACTCAACTCCAACGTCTGTACCTTCGCACTCAACTACAACATCTGCATCTTCGCACTCAACTACAACGTCTGCATCTTCGCACTCAACTACAACGTCTGCAACTTCGCACTCAACTACAACGTCTGCATCTTCGCACTCAACTACAACGTCTGCATCTTCGCACTCAACTACAACGTCTGCATCTTCGCAATCAACTACAACGTCTGCATCTTCGCACTCCTCAACTACAACGTCTGCATCTTCGCACTCAACTACAACATCTGCATCTTCGCACTCCTCAACTACAACGTCTGCATCTTCGCACTCAACTGCAACGTCTGCATCTTCGCACTCAACTACAACATCTGCATATTCGCACTCAACTACAACGTCTGCATCTTCGCTCTCAACTGCAACGTCTGCATCTTCGCACTCAACTACAACGTCTGCACCTTCGCACTCAACTACAACGTCTGCATCTTAGCACTCAACTACAACGTCTGTACCTTCGCATTCAACTACAACGTCTGTACCTTCGCACTCAACTACAACGTCTGCATCTTAGCACTCAACTACGTCCGCATCTTCGCACTCCTCCTCCTACTCAACTACAACATCTGCATCTTCGCACTCCTCCTTCTCCTCAACTACATCTTCTGCATCTTCACACTCCTCCTCAACTACAGCATCTACATCTTCACACTCCTCCTCCTCAACTACAGCGTCAGCATCATCGCACTCCTCCTCCTCAACAACGTCTGCATCTTCACACTCCTCAACTGCAACGTCTACATCTTCGCACTCAATACAACGTCTGCATCTTCACACTCCTCCTCAACTACAGCATCTACATCTTCACACTCCTCCTCCTCAACTACAGCGTCAGCATCATCGCACTCCTCCTCCTCAACAACGTCTGCATCTTCACACTCCTCAACTGCAACGTCTACATCTTCGCACTCAATACAACGTCTGCATCTTCGCACTCAACTACAACGTCTGCATCTTCGCACTCAACTACAACGTCTGCATCTTCGCACTCAACTACAACGTCTGTACCTTCGCACTCAACTACAACGTCTGCATCCTCGCACTCTCCTCAACTACAACGTCTGCATCTTCGCACTCAACTACAACGTCTGCATCTGCACACTCCTCCTCCTCAACTACAACGTCTGCATCTGCACACACCTCATCAACTACAACGTCTGCATCTGCACACACCTCCTCAACTACCAGGTCCGCATCTGCACACACCTCCTCAACTACCAGGTCCGCATCTTCGCACTCCCCCTCCTACTCAACTACAACATCTACATCTTCGCACTCCTCCTTCTCCTTAACTACATCGTCTGCATCTTCACACTCCTCCTCAACTACAGCATCTACATCTTCACACTCCTCCTCCTCAACTACAACGTCCGCATCATCGCACTCCTCCTCCTCAACTACAACATCTGCATCTTCACTCCTCCTCCTCAAGTACAACGTCTGCATCCTCGCACTCTCCTCAACTACAACGTCTGCATCTTCGCACTCAACTACAACGTCTGCATCTGCACACTCCTCCTCCTCAACTACAACGTCTGCATCTTCGCACTACTCAACTACAACGTCTGCATCTTCGCACTCAACTACAACGTCTGCATCTTCGCACTCAACTACAACGTCTGCATCTTCGCACTCAACTACAACGTCTGCATCTTCGCACTCAACTACAACGTCTGCATCTTCGCACTCAACTACAACGTCTGCATCTTCGCACTCAACTACAACGTCTGCATCTTCGCACTCAACTACAACGTCTGCATCTTCGCACTCAACTACAACGTCTGCATCTTCGCACTCGACTACAACGTCTGCATCTTCGCACTCGACTGCAACGTCTGCATCTTCGCACTCGACTACAACGTCTGCATCTTCGCACTCAACTACAACGTCTGCATCTTCGCACTCAACTACAACGTCTGCATCTTCGCACTCAACTACAACGTCTGCATCTTCGCACTCAACTACAACGTCTGCATCTTAGCACTCAACTACAACGTCTGCATCGTCGCACTCAACTACAACGTCTGCATCTTCGCACTCAACTACAACGTCTGCATCTTCGCACTCCCCCTCCTACTCAACTACAACATCTACATCTTCGCACTCCTCCTCCTCAACTACATCGTCTGCATCTTCACACTACTCCTCAACTACAGCATCTACATCTTCACACTCCTCCTCCTCAACTACAACGTCCGCATCATCGCACTCCTCCTCCTCAACTACAACGTCTGCATCCTCGCACTCCTCCTCCTCAACTACAATGTCTGCATCTTCGCACTCAACTACAACGTCTGCATCTGCACACTCCTCCTCCTCAACTACAACGTCTGCATCTGCACACACCTCATCAACTACAACGTCTGCATCTGCACACACCTCCTCAACTACCAGGTCCGCATCTTCGCACTCCCCCTCCTACTCAACTACAACATCTACATCTTCACACTCCTCCTCAACTACAGCATCTACATCTTCACACTCCTCCTCCTCAACTACAGCGTCAGCATCATCGCACTGTTCCTCCTCAACAACGTCTGCACCTTCGCACTCGACTACAACGTCTGCACCTTCGCACTCGACTACAACGTCTGCACCTTCGCACTCGACTACAACGTCTGCACCTTCGCACTCGACTACAACGTCTGCACCTTCGCACTCGACTACAACGTCTGCACCTTCGCACTCGACTACACCGTCTGCACCTTCGCACTCGACTACACCGTCTGCACCTTCGCACTCGACTACACCGTCTGCACCTTCGCACTCGACTACACCGTCTGCACCTTCGCACTCGACTACACCGTCTGCACCTTCGCACTCGACTACACCGTCTGCACCTTCGCACTCGACTACACCGTCTGCACCTTCGCACTCGACTACACCGTCTGCACCTTCGCACTCGACTACACCGTCTGCACCTTCGCACTCGACTACACCGTCTGCACCTTCGCACTCGACTACACCGTCTGCACCTTCGCACTCGACTACACCGTCTGCACCTTCGCACTCGACTACAACGTCTGCACCTTCGCACTCGACTACAACGTCTGCACCTTCGCACTCGACTACAACGTCTGCACCTTCGCACTCGACTTCAACGTCTGCATCTTCGCACTCGACTGCAACGTCTGCACCTTCGCACTCGACTGCAACGTCTGCACCTTCGCACTCGACTGCAACGTCTGCACCTTCGCACTCGACTGCAACGTCTGCATCTTCGCACTCGACTGCAACGTCTGCATCTTCGCACTCGACTGCAACGTCTGCATCTTCGCACTCGACTGCAACGTCTGCATCTTCGCACTCGACTGCAACGTCTGCATCTTCGCACTCGACTGCAACGTCTGCATCTTCGCACTCGACTGCAACGTCTGCATCTTCGCACTCGACTGCAACGTCTGCATCTTCGCACTCGACTGCAACGTCTGCATCTTCGCACTCGACTGCAACGTCTGCATCTTCGCACTCGACTGCAACGTCTGCATCTTCGCACTCGACTGCAACGTCTGCATCTTCGCACTCGACTGCAACGTCTGCATCTTCGCACTCGACTGCAACGTCTGCATCTTCGCACTCGACTACAACGTCTGCATCTTCGCACTCGACTACAACGTCTGCATCTTCGCACTCCTCCTCCTCCTCAACTACAACGTCTCCATCTTCGCACTCAACTACAACGTCTGCATCTTCGCACTCAACTACAACGTCTGCATCTTAGCACTCAACTACAACGTCTGCATCGTCGCACTCAACTACAACGTCTGCATCTTCGCACTCAACTACAACGTCTGCATCTTCGCACTCCCCCTCCTACTCAACTACAACATCTACATCTTCGCACTCCTCCTCCTCAACTACATCGTCTGCATCTTCACACTACTCCTCAACTACAGCATCTACATCTTCACACTCCTCCTCCTCAACTACAACGTCCGCATCATCGCACTCCTCCTCCTCAACTACAACGTCTGCATCCTCGCACTCCTCCTCCTCAACTACAATGTCTGCATCTTCGCACTCAACTACAACGTCTGCATCTGCACACTCCTCCTCCTCAACTACAACGTCTGCATCTGCACACACCTCATCAACTACAACGTCTGCATCTGCACACACCTCCTCAACTACCAGGTCCGCATCTTCGCACTCCCCCTCCTACTCAACTACAACATCTACATCTTCACACTCCTCCTCAACTACAGCATCTACATCTTCACACTCCTCCTCCTCAACTACAGCGTCAGCATCATCGCACTGTTCCTCCTCAACAACGTCTGCACCTTCGCACTCGACTACAACGTCTGCACCTTCGCACTCGACTACAACGTCTGCACCTTCGCACTCGACTACAACGTCTGCACCTTCGCACTCGACTACAACGTCTGCACCTTCGCACTCGACTACAACGTCTGCACCTTCGCACTCGACTACAACGTCTGCACCTTCGCACTCGACTACACCGTCTGCACCTTCGCACTCGACTACACCGTCTGCACCTTCGCACTCGACTACACCGTCTGCACCTTCGCACTCGACTACACCGTCTGCACCTTCGCACTCGACTACACCGTCTGCACCTTCGCACTCGACTACACCGTCTGCACCTTCGCACTCGACTACACCGTCTGCACCTTCGCACTCGACTACACCGTCTGCACCTTCGCACTCGACTACACCGTCTGCACCTTCGCACTCGACTACACCGTCTGCACCTTCGCACTCGACTACACCGTCTGCACCTTCGCACTCGACTACAACGTCTGCACCTTCGCACTCGACTACAACGTCTGCACCTTCGCACTCGACTACAACGTCTGCACCTTCGCACTCGACTTCAACGTCTGCATCTTCGCACTCGACTGCAACGTCTGCACCTTCGCACTCGACTGCAACGTCTGCACCTTCGCACTCGACTGCAACGTCTGCATCTTCGCACTCGACTGCAACGTCTGCATCTTCGCACTCGACTGCAACGTCTGCATCTTCGCACTCGACTGCAACGTCTGCATCTTCGCACTCGACTGCAACGTCTGCATCTTCGCACTCGACTGCAACGTCTGCATCTTCGCACTCGACTGCAACGTCTGCATCTTCGCACTCGACTGCAACGTCTGCATCTTCGCACTCGACTGCAACGTCTGCATCTTCGCACTCGACTGCAACGTCTGCATCTTCGCACTCGACTGCAACGTCTGCATCTTCGCACTCGACTGCAACGTCTGCATCTTCGCACTCGACTGCAACGTCTGCATCTTCGCACTCGACTGCAACGTCTGCATCTTCGCACTCGACTGCAACGTCTGCATCTTCGCACTCGACTGCAACGTCTGCATCTTCGCACTCGACTACAACGTCTGCATCTTCGCACTCCTCCTCCTCCTCAACTACAACGTCTCCATCTTCACACTCAACTACAACGTCTGCATCTTCGCACTCAACTACAACGTCTGCATCTTCACACTCCTCCTCCTCCTCAACTACAACATCTGCATCTTCGCACTCCTCCTCAACTACAACGTCTGCATCTTCACACTCCTCCTCAACTACAACATCTGCATCTTCGCACTCCTCCTCCTCAACTACAACGTCTGCAACTTCGCACTCCTCCTCAATTACATCTGCATCATTTCACTCCTCCTCCTCCTCAACTACAACCTCTGTATCTTCACACTCCTCCTTCTCCTCAACTACAACATCTGCATCTTCGCACTCCTCCTCAACTACGTCTGCATCTTCACACTCCTCCTGCTCAACTATAACATCTGCATCTTCGCACTCCTCCTTCTCCTCAACTACAGCATCTGCATCTGCACACTCCTCCTCCTCAACTACATCTGCATCTTCGCACTCCTCCTCAACTACAACGTCTGCATCTTCACACTCCTCAACTACAACATCTGCATCTTCACACTCTTCCTCCTCCTTAACTACAACATCTGCATCTTCGCACTCCTCCTCCTCAACTACAACATCTGCATCTTCGCACTCCTCCTCCTCCACTACTATGTCTGCATCTTCGCACTCCTCCTCAAGTACAACATCTGCATCTTCGCACTCCTCCTCCTCAACTACAACATCTGCATCTTCGCACTCCTCCTCCTCCACTACTATGTCTGCATCTTCGCACTCCTCCTCAAGTACAACATCTGCATCTTCGCACTCCTCCTCAACTACATCTTCGCACTCCTCAACTACAACATCTGCAACTTCACATTCCTCCTCCTCCTCAACTACGACCTCTGCATCTTCGCACTCCTCCTCGTCCACTACAACGTCTGCATCTTCGCTCTTCTCCTCAACTACAACATCTGCATCTTCACACTCCTCCTCAACTACGTCTGCATCTTCGCACTCCTCCTGCTCAACTACAACGTCTGCATCTTCGCACTCCTCCTCCACAACTACAACGTCTGCATCTTCACACTCCTCCTCCTCAACTACAACGTCTGCATCTGCACACACCTCAACTACAAGGTCTGCATCTGCACACACCTCCTCAACTACAACCTCTGCATCTTCGCACTCCTCCTCCTCAACTACAACATCTGCATCTTCGCACTCCTCAACTACAACGTCTGCATCTGCACACACCTCCTCAACTACAACCTCTGCATCTTCGCACTCCTCCTCCTCAACTACAACATCTGCATCTTCGCACTCCTCCTCCTCAAGTACAAGGTCTGCATCTTCACACTCCTCCTCAACTACATCGTCTGCATCTTCACACTCCTCCTCAACTACAACGTCTGCATCTTCACACTCTTCCTCAACTACAACATCTGCATCTTCACACTACTCCTGCTCCCCAACCACAACGTCTGCATCTTCGCACTCCTCCTCCTCAACTACAACGTCTGCACCTTCACACTCCTCCTCAACTACATCTGCACCTTCGCACTCCTCCTCTCAACTACGTCTGCGTCTTCGCACTCCTCCTCTCAACTACGTCTGCGTCTTCGCACTCCTCCTCCTCAACTACAACGTCTGCATCTTCGCACTCCTCCTCCTCAACTACAACGTCTGCGTCTTCGCACTCCTCCTCAACTACAACGTCTGCATCTGCACACACCTCATCAACTACAACGTCTGCATCTTCGCACTCCTCCTCCTCAACTACAACGTCTGCATCTTCACACTGTTCCGCCTCCTCAACTACAATGTCTGCATCTTTGCACTCCTCCTCCGCAACTACAACGTCTGCATCTTCGCACTCCTCCTCCTCAACTACAACGTCTGCATCTTCGCACTCCTCCTCAACTACAACGTCTGCATCTTCGCACTCCTCAACTACAACGTCTGCATCTTCGCACTCCTCCTCCTCAACTACAACGTCTGCATCTTCACAGTCCCCCTCCTCAACTACAACGTCTGCATCTTCACAGTCCCCCTCCTCCTCAACTACAACGTCTGCATCTTCGCACTCCTCCTCCTCAACTACGTCTGCATCTTCGCACTCCTCAACTACAACGTCTGCATCTTCGCACTCCTCAACTACAACGTCTGCATCTTCGCACTCCTCAACTACAACGTCTGCATCTTCGCACTCCTCAACTACAACGTCTGCATCTTCGCACTCCTCAACTACAACGTCTGCATCTTCGCACTCCTCAACTACAACGTCTGCATCTTCGCACTCCTCAACTACAACGTCTGCATCTTCGCACTCCTCAACTACAACGTCTGCATCTTCGCACTCAACTACAACGTCTGCATCTTCGCCCTCCTCAACTACAACGTCTGCATCTTCACAGTCCCCCTCCTCCTCAACTGCAACGTCTGCATCTTCGCACTCCTCAACTACAACGTCTGCATCTTCGCACTCAACTACAACGTCTGCATCTTCGCACTCAACTACAACGTCTGCATCTTCGCACTCAACTACAACGTCTGCATCTTCGCACTCAACTACAACGTCTGCATCTTCGCACTCAACTACAACGTCTGCATCTTCGCACTCAACTACAACGTCTGCATCTTCGCACTCAACTACAACGTCTGCATCTTCGCACTCAACTACAACGTCTGCATCTTCGCACTCAACTACAACGTCTGCATCTTCGCACTCAACTACAACGTCTGCATCTTCGCACTCAACTACAACGTCTGCATCTTCGCACTCAACTACAACGTCTGCATCTTCGCACTCAACTACAACGTCTGCATCTTCGCACTCCTCAACTACAACGTCTGCATCTTCGCCCTCAACTACAACGTCTGCATCTTCGCCCTCAACTACAGCGTCTGCATCTTCGCCCTCCTCAACTACAGCGTCTGCATCTTCGCACTCCTCAACTACAGCGTCTGCATCTTCGCACCCCTCAACTACAGCGTCTGCATCTTCGCACTCCTCAACTACAGCGTCTGCATCTTCGCACTCCTCAACTACAGCGTCTGCATCTTCGCACTCCTCAACTACAGCGTCTGCATCTTCGCACTCCTCAACTACAGCGTCTGCATCTTCGCACTCCTCAACTACAGCGTCTGCATCTTCGCACTCCTCAACTACAGCGTCTGCATCTTCGCACTCCTCAACTACAGCGTCTGCATCTTCGCACTCCTCAACTACAGCGTCTGCATCTTCGCACTCCTCAACTACAGCGTCTGCATCTTCGCACTCCTCAACTACAGCGTCTGCATCTTCGCACTCCTCAACTACAGCGTCTGCATCTTCGCACTCCTCAACTACAGCGTCTGCATCTTCGCACTCCTCCTCAACTACAACGTCTGCATCTTAACATTGCACCTCAACTACAACGTCTGCATCTTCACATTCCACCTCCTCAACTACGTCTGCATCTTCGCACTCCACCTCCTGCGGTTCCTTGAGAGCCGTCCCACTCTTCCTGGTAACCTGTAGACTCTGAACCCCCACCCATTCTGACTCTCCCCCACCGAAGCGCCTCCACCCCCCCCACCCCATAGATCGGCAATACAAGAAAAAATGAGCACCGGGAGGCATCGCGCTGACACTGAAATTCTTTCAGCACTTGACTCTCCGCCTGGCGGGCAGACGGCTGCGACCTGTCGGTGGGAAACAGGATCCGTGTCACCCACACCCACCCCCCCCCCCCGCTGCCTGGCCAATGGCGCGAAGCTGGCACGGCGAGCAAATGGGTTCAGGCCCTGTTTGCGAGGGTCTCAATAGGGGGCCAATCCTGTCGTGCGTGGGCTGCAGGAATCTACAGCTGTAGCTGCGGGCAGCGGCAGAGGACCCGTCACCTCGGCGGTGGAGAGAACAGGAGCTCCCCTGGTGCGCTCGCCACGGTGACACCTCGACCAAATTGCAGCCGCACTGCCGACCGGTCAGCATCCTTTTCCCGTGATAGTCGCTGCTCCCTCTGAAATTTGGTATTCTTCTGTCTGTCCAGCCAGCCTGTGATTGGTCAAACCGGGGGCGGGGGGGGGGGGGTAGACTGTGATGTCAGCGGCAGGGAAATCTGTGATTGGTCAAAGCGAGAGTGGGGATTGTGATGTCAGTGGCAGGGCAGTCTGTGATCCATTAATGGGAGAAGGGAGATTGGGAGGTCAGTGGTAGGTCAGCCTGTGATTGGTCAATGGAAGGAGGAGGAGTGAGAGGTCAGCGTCTTGACAGCCTGTGATTGGTCAATAAAAGGGGGTGCCATTATGAGGTCATCAGCAGGCCAGCCTGTTGTAAGTTAGTGAGAGAAGGGAGATTGTGAGGTCAGTGGTAGGGCAACTCGTGATTGGTCAATGGGAGAAGGCGGATTGTGATGTCAGTGACAGGCCTGCCTGTGATTGGTCAATGAACGGGCGGCCATTGTGAGGGCAGCAGGAGACCAGCCTGCGATTGGTCCACGGGAGAAGGGGGAAATTGTGTCGGGGGGGGGTCCCCTTGTTCCTGCAGTAAGATGGCGGCCGCGCATGCTCTTTGCCGCCTGCTGCAGCCGCAAGATGGCGGCCGGGGCCGTCTCTCCGTCTCCATCCCCCCCCCCCGCCGCCGCCGCCATTGTGCAGGACCCGAGTCCGCACAGAGTGGTCCGGGGACCCGAAGCTCTGCTGCCCGCGCGAACAGGAGATGCCCGCCGGGGCCTCTTCTCTTACCTCCTGCAGAGCGGCTGGCAGCGAGCTGAGCTCCGCTCCCGCTCCGGCCGCGACCCCGACCCCGGCTCCGGCTCGCCGCCGCCGCCGCCGCCATCTTCCTCCTCGGGCAACGTCCAACAATGGGCTTTGCCCCGCGCCTGCGCACCAGCCCCGCCGCCACCACCCCGCCGCCGCTGCGCCTGCGCGGTCCGCCAAAGCTCCGCCCCTGCCGCGCGCCCGGCCCATCGGCGTCATGGCAACCGGGCCCCGGCGCTCGCAGGGGCGGGGAGGAGGGGGTTGCGCGCCCAACGGTCGGCAAGGTGGGCGGGGCGGGGGCGGGGCTGAAGGCGACCCAATCGGAGCAGCCGCGCTTCTGACATCACCGTGGCTCAACCAATCAGAGGGCGCGAGCGATGCAGGTCCGCCCGAGCAGATCAGAGCAAATGGGGAAAGCAGTGGCTCCCTGCTGACCAATCAGAGGGCGTCAGGGGACCCAGGTGGGACCAATGAGATCAGCGGGTGTCCTGTGTCCGACCAATGGGAGCGCAGGGGGGGTAGGGGGAGGGAGATGAGGTGGAGGAGGAGGGAGATGAGGGGGAGGGGGAGGGAGATGAGGGGGAGGAGGAGGGAGATGAGGGGGAGGGAGATGAGGGGGAGGAGGAGGGAGATGAGGGGGAGGGAGATGAGGGGGAGGAGGAGGGAGATGAGGGGGAGGGAGATGAGGGGGAGGAAGATGAGGGGGAGGGAGTTGAGGGGGAGGGAGTTGAGGGGGAGGGGGAGGGAGATGAGGGGGAGGGAGATGAGGGGGAGGAAGATGAGGGGGAGGGAGTTGAGGGGGGAGGGAGATTGGGGGGGTGGAGGGGAGGGAGATGAGGGGGAGGGAGATGAGGGGGAGGAAGATGAGGGGGAGGGAGTTGAGGGGGAGGGAGTTGAGGGGGAGGGGGAGGGAGATGAGGGGGAGGGAGATGAGGGGGAGGGAGTTGAGGGTGAGGGAGATTGGGGGGGTGGAGGGGGAGGGGGAGGGAGATTGGGGGGTGGAGGGGGAGGCAGATGAGGGTGAGGGAGATTGGGGGGGGTGGAGGGGGAGGGGGAGGGAGATTGGGGGGTGGAGGGGGAGGCAGATGAGGGGGAGGGAGATTGGGGGGTGGAGGGGGTGGGGAGGGAGATTGGGGGGTGGAGGGGGAGGGAGATGAGGGGGGAGGGGGAGGGAGATGGGGGAGGGAGATGAGGGGAGCGGGGAGGAGGAGGGAGATGAGGGGGAGGGAGATGAGGGGGAGGGGGAGGGAGATGAGGGGGAGGGAGATGATGGGGGCGGGAGAGGGAGATGAGGGGGAGGAGGAGGGAGATTGGGGGGGTGGAGGAGGAAGGAGATGAGGGGGAGGGAGATGAGGGGAGGAGGAGGGAGATGAGGGGGAGGGAGATGAGGGGGAGGAAGATGAGGGGGAGGAGGAGGGAGATGAGGGGGAGGGAGATGAGGGGAGGGAGATGAGGGGGAGGAGGAGGGAGATGAGGGGGAGGGAGTTGAGGGGGAGGGAGTTGAGGGGGAGGGAGTTGAGAGGGAGGGGGAGGGAGTTGAGAGGGAGGGGAGGGAGATGAGGGGGAGGGAGTTGAGGGGGAGGGGAGTTGAGGGTGAGGAGATTGGGGGGGTGGAGGGGAGGGAGATTGGGGGGTGGAGGGGGAGGCAGATGAGGGGGAGGGAGTTGAGGGGGAGGGGGAGGCAGATGAGGGGGAGGGAGATTGGGGGGTGGAGGGGGTGGGGGAGGGAGATTGGGGGGTGGAGGGGGAGGGAGATGAGGGGGAGGGGGGGAGGGGGAGGGAGATGAGGGGAGCGGGGGGGGAGGAGGAGGGAGATGAGGGGGAGGGAGATGAGGGGGAGGGGGAGGGAGATGAGGGGGAGGGGGAGGGAGATGAGGGGGAGGGGGAGGGAGATGAGGGGGGGCGGGAGAGGGAGATGAGGGGGAGGAGGAGGGAGATTGGGGGGGTGAGGAGGAAGGAGATGAGGGGGAGGAGGATGAGGGGAGGAGGAGGGAGATTGGGGTGGAGGGGGAGGGAGATGAGGAGGAGGGAGATGAGGGGGAGGGAGATGAGGGGGAGGAGGAGGGAGATGAGGGGAATGGGGAGGGAGATGAGGGGGAGGATGATGAGGGGGAGGGAGATGAGGGGAGCGGGGAGGAGGAGGGAGATGAGGGTGAGGAGATGAGGGTAGCTGGGAGGAGGAGGGAGATGAGGGGAGGGGAGATGAGGGGGAGGAGGAGAGAGATGAGGGGGAGGGGGAGGGAGATGAGGGGGAGGGAGATGAGGGGGAGGGAGAGGGAGATGAGGGGGAGGGAGTTGAGGGGGAGGGAGATTGGGGGGGTGGAGCTGGAGGGAGAGGGGGGAGGGAGATGAGGGGGAGGGAGTTGAGGGGGAGGGAGGGGGAGGGAGATGAGGGGGAGGGAGTTGAGGGGGGAGGGGGAGGGAGATTGGGGGGGGTGGAGGGGGAGGGAGATGAGGGGGAGGGGGAGGGAGTTGTGGGGGAGGGGAGGGAGATGAGGGGGAGGGAGATGAGGGGAGCAGGGAGGAGGAGGGAGATGAGGGGGAGGGGGAGTGAGGGGAGGGGGAGGGAGATGAGGGGGAGGGGGATGAGAGAGGGAGATGAGGGGGAGGGAGAGAGAGATGGGGAGGGGGAGGGAGGTGAGGGGGAAGGAGCTGGGGGAGGGAGATGAGGGGGAGGGATATGATGGGGAGGGAGATGGTGGAGGGGGAGGGAGATGAGGGGGAGGGAGGGAGAGGGAGATGAGGGGGAGGTGGAGGGAGATGAGGCGGAGGGAGATGGGGGAGGGAGATGAGTGGGAGGGGAGCTGGAGGGAGATGAGGGGGAGGGAGATGATGGGGAGGGTATGAGGGGAGGGGAGGGAGATGAGGGAGGGGGAGGGAGATGAGGGAGGGGGAGGGAGATGAGGGGGAGGGTGATGAGGAGGGGAGAGGGCGGGAGATGAGGGGGAGGGAGATGGGGAGGGTGATGAGGGGAGTGGGAGGAAGATGAGGGGGAGCATGAGGGGAGGGGGAGGAGGATGAGGGGAGGGGGAGGAGAGGATGAGGGGAGGGGGAGGAGGAGGGGAGGGGGAGGAGGAGTGGAAGGGGAGGAGGATGAGGTGATGGGGAGGAGAGGATGAGGGGAGGGATGGATGAGGGGATGGGGAGGGTGGGAGGGGAGTGGAGGGATGAGGGGGAGGGAGGATGAGGGAGGGGGATGAGGGGAATGGGAATGCGGGGGAAGATGAGGGGTGGGAGAATAAGGGGGAGGGGGAGAGGTGGATGAGGGAGGGATGGATGAGAGGGTGGGAGGGGAGGGGAGTGGAGGGGTGAGGGGGAGGGAGGATGATGGGAGGATGGGGTGAGGGGTTGGGGAGGTGGAGGAGCAGGGAGGGGGGATCTGGAATGCACTGTCTGAGAGTGTGGAGGAGACAGGGTCAATCGAGTGGTTAAGATATGGAATGCACTGCCTGTAAGTGCGGGGTGACAGGGTGAGTTGTAGGATTAGTTTCTGGAATACATGATATTAGATTATGATGGCGACAGGGTCAATTGAGTGGTTATGATCTGTAATGCACTGTCTGAGAGTGTGGAGGAGACAGGTTCAATCGAGTGGTTAAGGTCTGGCATGCACTGTCTGAGAGTGTGGTGGAGAGAGGGTCCATCGAGTGTTTAGGATCTGGAATGCACTGCCTGAGAGTGTGGAGTAGACTGCTTCCATCCAGTGGTTAGCATCTGGAATGATCTGTCAGAGAGTGCTTTGGAGACAGGGTCGATCAAGTGGTTTTGATCTGGAATGCACTTCCTGTGATTGTGGCGTAGACAGGGTCAATCGAGTGGTTAGGGTCTGGAATGCACTGTCTGAGAGTGTGGTGGAGACAGGGTCAATCGAGTGGTTAGGGTCTGGAATGCACTTCCTGTGATTGTAGTGGAGACAGGGTCAATCGAGTGGTTTGGGTTTGGAATGCACTGGCTGAGAGTCTGGTGGACACAGGGTCTATTGAGTGGTTAGGATCTGGAACACACTAAGAGTGTGGTGGAGACTGCTTTAATGCAGTGATTAGGATCGGGAATGTGCTGTCTGAGAGTGTGGTGGACAGAGGGTCCATCGAGTGGTTAGGACATGGAATGCACTGCCTAAGAGTGTGGTGCAGACAGGGTCAATCAAGTGGTTAGTATCTGGAATGCACTGTCTGAGAGTGTGGGGGAGACAGGGTCAATTGTGTGGTTAGGATCTGGAATGCACTTCCTGTGAGTGTGGTGCAGACAGGGTCAATCGAGTGGTTAGGATCTGGAATGCACTGCCTGTAAGTGCGGGGGTGACAGGGTGAGTTGTAGGATTAGTTTCTGGAATACATGATATTAGATTATGATGGTGACAGGGTCAATTGAGTGGTTATGATCTGTAATGAACGGTGTGAGAGTGTGGAGGAGACAGGGTCGATCGAGTGGTTTTGATCTGGAATGCACTTCCTGTGACTGTGGTGTAGACAGGGTCAATCGAGTGGTTAGGGTCTGGAATGCACTTCCTGTGATTGTGGTGGAGAAAGGGTCAATCGAGTGGTTAGGGTCTGGAATGCACTTCCTGTGATTGTAGTGGAGACAGGGTCAATCGAGTGGTTTGGGTTTGGAATGCACTGGCTGAGAGTCTGGTGGACACAGGGTCTATTGAGTGGTTAGGATCTGGAATACACTAAGAGTGTGGTGGAGACTGCTTTAATGCAGTGATTAGGATCGGGAATGTGCTGTCTGAGAGTGTGGTGGACAGAGGGTCCATCGAGTGGTTAGGACATGGAATGCACTGCCTGAGAGTGTGGTGCAGACAGGGTCAATCGAGTGGTTAGGATTTGGAATGGACTGTCTGAGAGTGTGGGGGAGGACAGGTTCAATCAAGTGGTTAGGATCTGGAATGCACTGCCTGTAAGTGCGGGGTGACAGGGTGAGTTGTGGGATTAGTTTCTGGAATACATGATATTAGATTATGATGGTGACAGGGTCAATTGAGTGATTATGATCTGGAATGAACGGTGTGAGAGTGTGGAGGAGACAGGTTCAATCGAGTGGTTAGGATCCGGAATGCACTGCCTGAGAGTGTGAGATAGTCAATGTCAATCGAGTTGTTAGGATCTGGAATGCACTGTCTGAGAGTTTGAGGGAGTCAGGGGCATTCGAGTGGCTAGGATCTAGAATGCAGTGCCTGAGAGTGTGGGGGAGATGCGGTGAATCGAGTGGTTAGGATCTGGAATGCACTCTCTGAGATTGTGGGGGAGACAGGGTTAATCGAGTGGTTAGGATCTGGAATGCACTGTCTGAGAGTGTGGGGGAGACAGGGTCAATCGAGTGGTTAGGATCTGGAATTCACGGGCTGAGAGTGTGGGGGAGACAGGGTCAATCGAGTGGTTAGGGTCTGAATGCGCTGCCTGAGAGTGTGGGGGAGACAGGGTCAATCGAGTGGTTAGGATCTGGAACGCACTGTCTGAGAGTGTGGGGGAGACAGGGTCAATCGAGTGGTTAGGGTCTGGAATCCATTGTCTGAGTTTGTGGTGGAAATGGGGTTGATCGAGTAGTTAGGATCTGGAATGCCTTGTCTGAGAGTGTGGGGGAGACAGGGTCAATCGAGTGGTTAGGATCTGGAATGCACTGTCTGAGAGTGTGAGATAGTTAATGTCAATCGAGTTGTTAGGATCTGGAATGCACTGTCTGAGAGTTTGAGGGAGTCAGGGGCATTCGAGTGGCTAGGATCTAGAATGCAGTGCCTGAGAGTGTGGGGGAGATTCGGTGAATCGAGTGGTTAGGATCTGGATCCCACTGTCTGAGAGTGTGGGGGAGACAGCGTCAATCGAGTGGTTAGGATCTGGAACGCACTGCCTGAGAGTGTGGTGGAGAGAGGGTCAATCGAGTGTTTAGGATGTGGAATGCACTGTCTTAGATTGTGGGGGAGACAGGGTCAATCGAGTGGTTAGGATCTGGAATGCACTGTGTGAGAGTGTGGGGGAGACAGGGTCAATCGAGTGGTTAGGATCTGGAATGCGCTGCCTGAGAGTGCGGTGGAGACAGGGTCAATCGAGTGGTTAGGATCTGGAATGCACTGTCTGAGAGTGTGGGGGAGACAGGGTCAATCGAGTGGTTAGGATGTGGAATGCACTGCCTGAGAGTGCGGTGGAGACAGGGTCAATCGAGTGGTTAGGATCTGGAATGCACTGTCTGAGAGTGTGGGGGAGACAGGGTCAATCGAGTGGTTAGGGTCTGGAATGCACTCTCTGAGAGTGTGGGGGAGATTCGGTGAATCGAGTGGTTAGGATGTGGAATGCACTGTCTGAGAGTGTGGGGGAGACAGGGTCAATCGAGTGGTTAGGGTCTGGAATGCACTGTCTGAGAGTGTGAGGGAGACAGGGTCAATCGAGTGGTTAGGGTCTGGAATGCACTGTCTGAGAATGTGGGGGAGATTCGGTGAATCGAGTGGTTAGGATGTGGAATGCACTGTCTGAGAGTGTGGGGGAGACAGGGTCAATCGAGTGGTTAGGATCTGGAACACACTGTCTGAGAGTGTGGTGGAGACAGGGTCAATCAAGTGGTTAGGATCTGGAACACACTGTCTGAGAGTGTGGTGGAGAGAGGGTCCATCGAGTGTTTAGGATCTGGAATGCACTGCCTGAGAGTGTGGAGTAGACTGCTTCCATCCAGTGGTTAGCATCTGGAATGATCTGTCAGAGAGTGCTTTGGAGACAGGGTCGATCAAGTGGTTTTGATCTGGAATGCACTTCCTGTGATTGTGGCGTAGACAGGGTCAATCGAGTGGTTAGGGTCTGGAATGCACTGTCTGAGAGTGTGGTGGAGACAGGGTCAATCGAGTGGTTAGGGTCTGGAATGCACTTCCTGTGATTGTAGTGGAGACAGGGTCAATCGAGTGGTTTGGGTTTGGAATGCACTGGCTGAGAGTCTGGTGGACACAGGGTCTATTGAGTGGTTAGGATCTGGAACACACTAAGAGTGTGGTGGAGACTGCTTTAATGCAGTGATTAGGATCGGGAATGTGCTGTCTGAGAGTGTGGTGGACAGAGGGTCCATCGAGTGGTTAGGACATGGAATGCACTGCCTAAGAGTGTGGTGCAGACAGGGTCAATCAAGTGGTTAGTATCTGGAATGCACTGTCTGAGAGTGTGGGGGAGACAGGGTCAATTGTGTGGTTAGGATCTGGAATGCACTTCCTGTGAGTGTGGTGCAGACAGGGTCAATCGAGTGGTTAGGATCTGGAATGCACTGCCTGTAAGTGCGGGGGTGACAGGGTGAGTTGTAGGATTAGTTTCTGGAATACATGATATTAGATTATGATGGTGACAGGGTCAATTGAGTGGTTATGATCTGTAATGAACGGTGTGAGAGTGTGGAGGAGACAGGGTCGATCGAGTGGTTTTGATCTGGAATGCACTTCCTGTGACTGTGGTGTAGACAGGGTCAATCGAGTGGTTAGGGTCTGGAATGCACTTCCTGTGATTGTGGTGGAGAAAGGGTCAATCGAGTGGTTAGGGTCTGGAATGCACTTCCTGTGATTGTAGTGGAGACAGGGTCAATCGAGTGGTTTGGGTTTGGAATGCACTGGCTGAGAGTCTGGTGGACACAGGGTCTATTGAGTGGTTAGGATCTGGAATACACTAAGAGTGTGGTGGAGACTGCTTTAATGCAGTGATTAGGATCGGGAATGTGCTGTCTGAGAGTGTGGTGGACAGAGGGTCCATCGAGTGGTTAGGACATGGAATGCACTGCCTGAGAGTGTGGTGCAGACAGGGTCAATCGAGTGGTTAGGATTTGGAATGGACTGTCTGAGAGTGTGGGGGAGACAGGTTCAATCAAGTGGTTAGGATCTGGAATGCACTGCCTGTAAGTGCGGGGTGACAGGGTGAGTTGTGGGATTAGTTTCTGGAATACATGATATTAGATTATGATGGTGACAGGGTCAATTGAGTGATTATGATCTGGAATGAACGGTGTGAGAGTGTGGAGGAGACAGGTTCAATCGAGTGGTTAGGATCCGGAATGCACTGCCTGAGAGTGTGAGATAGTCAATGTCAATCGAGTTGTTAGGATCTGGAATGCACTGTCTGAGAGTTTGAGGGAGTCAGGGGCATTCGAGTGGCTAGGATCTAGAATGCAGTGCCTGAGAGTGTGGGGGAGATGCGGTGAATCGAGTGGTTAGGATCTGGAATGCACTCTCTGAGATTGTGGGGGAGACAGGGTTAATCGAGTGGTTAGGATCTGGAATGCACTGTCTGAGAGTGTGGGGGAGACAGGGTCAATCGAGTGGTTAGGATCTGGAATTCACGGGCTGAGAGTGTGGGGGAGACAGGGTCAATCGAGTGGTTAGGGTCTGAATGCGCTGCCTGAGAGTGTGGGGGAGACAGGGTCAATCGAGTGGTTAGGATCTGGAACGCACTGTCTGAGAGTGTGGGGGAGACAGGGTCAATCGAGTGGTTAGGGTCTGGAATCCATTGTCTGAGTTTGTGGTGGAAATGGGGTTGATCGAGTAGTTAGGATCTGGAATGCCTTGTCTGAGAGTGTGGGGGAGACAGGGTCAATCGAGTGGTTAGGATCTGGAATGCACTGTCTGAGAGTGTGAGATAGTTAATGTCAATCGAGTTGTTAGGATCTGGAATGCACTGTCTGAGAGTTTGAGGGAGTCAGGGGCATTCGAGTGGCTAGGATCTAGAATGCAGTGCCTGAGAGTGTGGGGGAGATTCGGTGAATCGAGTGGTTAGGATCTGGATCCCACTGTCTGAGAGTGTGGGGGAGACAGCGTCAATCGAGTGGTTAGGATCTGGAACGCACTGCCTGAGAGTGTGGTGGAGAGAGGGTCAATCGAGTGTTTAGGATGTGGAATGCACTGTCTTAGATTGTGGGGGAGACAGGGTCAATCGAGTGGTTAGGATCTGGAATGCACTGTGTGAGAGTGTGGGGGAGACAGGGTCAATCGAGTGGTTAGGATCTGGAATGCGCTGCCTGAGAGTGCGGTGGAGACAGGGTCAATCGAGTGGTTAGGATCTGGAATGCACTGTCTGAGAGTGTGGGGGAGACAGGGTCAATCGAGTGGTTAGGATGTGGAATGCACTGCCTGAGAGTGCGGTGGAGACAGGGTCAATCGAGTGGTTAGGATCTGGAATGCACTGTCTGAGAGTGTGGGGGAGACAGGGTCAATCGAGTGGTTAGGGTCTGGAATGCACTCTCTGAGAGTGTGGGGGAGATTCGGTGAATCGAGTGGTTAGGATGTGGAATGCACTGTCTGAGAGTGTGGGGGAGACAGGGTCAATCGAGTGGTTAGGGTCTGGAATGCACTGTCTGAGAGTGTGAGGGAGACAGGGTCAATCGAGTGGTTAGGGTCTGGAATGCACTGTCTGAGAATGTGGGGGAGATTCGGTGAATCGAGTGGTTAGGATGTGGAATGCACTGTCTGAGAGTGTGGGGGAGACAGGGTCAATCGAGTGGTTAGGATCTGGAACACACTGTCTGAGAGTGTGGTGGAGACAGGGTCAATCAAGTGGTTAGGATCTGGAACACACTGTCTGAGAGTGTGGGGGAGACAGGGTCAATCGAGTGGTTAGGATCTGGAATGCACTGTCTGAGAGTGTGGTGGAGACAGGGTCAATGGAGTGGTTAGGGTCTGGAATGCACTGTCTGAGAGTGTGGTGGAGACAGGGTCAATCGAGTGGTTAGGATCTGGAACGCACTGTCTGAGAGTGTGGAGGAGACAGGGTCAATCGAGTGGTTAGGATCTGGAATGCACTGTCTGAGAGTGTGGGGGAGACAGGGTCAATCGAGAGGTTAGGGTCTGGAACGCACTGTGTGAAAGTGTGGAGGAGACAGGGGCATTCAAGTAGCTAGGATATGGAATGCACTGTGTGAGAGTGTGGGGGAGACAGGATGAGTTTAATGATTAGAGTCTAGAATACATGATATGAGGTTATGATGGAGACCGGGTCCATCCAGTGGTTACGCTGTGGATTGCACTACCTGAGAGTGTGGCGGAGACAGGGTCAATCGAGTGTTAGGATGTGGAATGCACTGTCTGAGAGTGTGGAGGAGACAGGGTCAATCGAGTGTTAGGATGTGGAATGCACTGTCTGAGAGTGTGGAGGAGACAGGGTCAATCGAGTGGTTAGGATGTGGAATGCACTGTCTGAGAGTGTGGAGGAGACAGGGTCAATCGAGTGGTTAGGATCTGGAATGCGCTGCCGGAGAGTGCAGTGGAGACAGGGTCAATCGAGTGGTTAGGATCTGGAATGCACTGTCTGAGAGTGTGGGGGAGACAGGGTCAATCGAGTGGTTAGGATGTGGAATGCACTGCCTGAGAGTGCGGTGGAGACAGGGTCAATCGAGTGGTTAGGATCTGGAATGCACTGTCTGAGAGTGTGGGGGAGACAGGGTCAATCGAGTGGTTAGGGTCTGGAATGCACTCTCTGAGAGTGTGGGGGAGATTCGGTGAATCGAGTGGTTAGGATGTGGAATGCACTGTCTGAGAGTGTGGGGGAGACAGGGTCAATCGAGTGGTTAGGATCTGGAACACACTGTCTGAGAGTGTGGTGGAGACAGGGTCAATCAAGTGGTTAGGATCTGGAACACACTGTCTGAGAGTGTGGTGGAGACAGGGTCAATGGAGTGGTTAGGATCTGGAACGCACTGTCTGAGAGTGTGGTGGAGACAGGGTCAATCGAGTGGTTAGGATCTGGAACGCACTGTCTGAGAGTGTGGAGGAGACAGGGTCAATCGAGTGGTTAGGATGTGGAATGCACTGTCTGAGAGTGTGGGGGAGACAGGGTCAATCGAGAGGTTAGGGTCTGGAACGCACTGTGTGAAAGTGTGGAGGAGACAGGGGCATTCAAGTAGCTAGGATATGGAATGCACTGTGTGAGAGTGTGGGGGAGACAGGATGAGTTTAATGATTAGAGTCTAGAATACATGATATGAGGTTATGATGGAGACCGGGTCCATCCAGTGGTTACGCTGTGGATTGCACTACCTGAGAGTGTGGCGGAGACAGGGTCAATCGAGTGTTAGGATGTGGAATGCACTGTCTGAGAGTGTGGAGGAGACAGGGTCAATCGAGTGTTAGGATGTGGAATGCACTGTCTGAGAGTGTGGAGGAGACAGGGTCAATCGAGTGGTTAGGATGTGGAGTGCACTGTCTGAGAGTGTGGAGGAGACAGGGTCAATCGAGTGGTTAGGATCTGGAATGCACTGTCTGAGAGTGTGGGGGAGACAGGGTCAATCGAGTGGTTAGGATCTGGAATGCACTGTCTGAGAGTGTGGGGGAGACAGGGTCAATCAAGTGGTTAGGATCTGGAACACACTGTCTGAGAGTGTAGGGGAGACAGGGTCAATCGAGTGGTTAGGACTGGAACACTGTCTGAGAGTGTGGAGGAGACAGGGTCAATCGAGTGGTTAGGATGTGGAATGCACTGTCTGAGAGTGTGGGGGAGACAGGGTCAATCGAGTGGTTAGGGTCTGGAACACACTGTCTGAGAGTGTGGGGGGGACAGGGTCAATCGAGTGGTTAGGATCTGGAACGCACTGTGTGAGAGTGTGGGGGAGACAGGATGAGTTTAATGATTAGAGTCTAGAATACATGATATGAGGTTATGATGGAGACCGGGTCCATCCAGTGGTTACGCTGTGGATTGCACTACCTGAGAGTGTGGGGGAGACAGGGTCAATCGAGTGGTTAGGGTCTGGAACACACTGTCTGAGAGTGTTAGGGAGACAGGATGAGTTTAATGATTAGAGTCTAGAATACATGATATGAGATTATGATGGAGACCGGGTCCATCCAGTGGTTATGCTGTGGATTGCACTACCTGAGACTGTGGGGGAGACAGGGTCAATCGAGTGGTTAGGGTCTGGAACGCACTGTCTGAGAGTGTGGGAGAGACAGGTTCAATCGAGTGGTTAGGATGTGGAATGCACTGCCTGAGAGTGTGGGGGAGACAGGGTCAATCGAGTGGTTAGGGTCTGGAACGCACTGTCTGGGAGTGTGGTGGAGACAGGGTCAATCGAGTGGTTAGGATGTGGAATGCACTGCCTGAGAGTGTGGGAGAGACAGGGTCAATCGAGTGGTTAGGGTCTGGAATGCACTGCCTGAGACTTTGGGGAAACAGGGTCAATCGAGTGGTTAGGATGTGGAATGCACTGTCCGAGAGTGTGGCGGAGAAAGGGTCAATCGAGTGGTTAGGGTCTGGAATGCACTGTCTGAGAATGTGGTGGAGACAGGGTCAATCGAGTGGTTAGGGTCTGGAACACACTGTCTGAGAGTGTGGGGGAGACAGGGTCAATCGAGTGGTTAGGGTCTGGAATGCACTGCCTGAGAGTGTGGGGGAGACAGGGTCAATCGAGTGGTTAGGATGTGGAATGCACTGTCCGAGAGTGTGGTGGAGAAAGGGTCAATCGAGTGGTTAGGGTCTGGAACACACTGTCTGAGAGTGTGGAGGAGACAGGGGCATTCAAGTGGCTAGGATGTGGAATGCACTGTGTGAGAGTGTGGGGGAGACAGGATGAGTTTAATGATTAGAGTCTAGAATACATGATATGAGGTTATGATGGAGACCGGGTCCATCCAGTGGTTACGCTGTGGATTGCACTATCTGAGAGTGTGGCGGAGACAGGGTCAATCGAGTGGTTAGGGTCTGGAACACACTGTCTGAGAGTGTGGGGGAGACAGGGTCAATCGAGTGGTTAGGATGTGGAATGCACTGTCTGAGAGTGTGGGGGAGACAGGGTCAATCGAGTGGTTAGGGTCTGGAATGCACTGTCTGAGAGTGTGGGGGAGACAGGGTCAATCGAGTGGTTAGGGTCTGGAATGCACTGTCTGAGAGTGTGGAGGAGACAGGGTCAATCGAGTGGTTAGGATGTGGAATGCACTGTCCGAGAGTGTGGAGGAGACAGGGTCAATCGAGTGGTTAGGATGTGGAATGCACTGTCCGAGAGTGTGGCGGAGACAGGGTCAATCGAGTGGTTAGGATGTGGAATGCACTGTCCGAGAGTGTGGCGGAGACAGGGTCAATCGAGTGGTTAGGATGTGGAATGCACTGTCCGAGAGTGTGGTGGAGACAGGGTCAATCGAGTGGTTAGGATGTGGAACACACTGTCTGAGAGTGTGGGGGAGACAGGGTCAATCGAGTGGTTAGGATCTGGAATGCACTGTCTGAGAGTGTGAGGGAGACAGGGTCAATCGAGTGGTTAGGGTCTGGAATGCACTGTCTGAGAGTGTGGGGGAGATTCGGTGAATCGAGTGGTTAGGATGTGGAATGCACTGTCTGAGAGTGTGGGGGAGACAGGGTCAATCGAGTGGTTAGGATGTGGAATGCACTGTCCGAGAGTGTGGGGGAGACAGGGTCAATCGAGTGGTTAGGATCTGGAACGCACTGTCTGAGAGTGTGGGGGAGACAGGGTCAATCGAGTGGTTAGGATCTGAAATGCACTGTCTGAGAGTGTGGTGGAGACAGGGTCAATCGAGTGGTTAGGATGTGGAACACACTGTCTGAGAGTGTGGGGGAGACAGGGTCAATCGAGTGGTTAGGATCTGGAACGCACTGTCTGAGAGTGTGGGGGAGACAGGGTCAATCGAGTGGTTAGGATCTGAAATGCACTGTCTGAGAGTGTGGTGGAGACAGGGTCAATCGAGTGGTTAGGATCTGGAACACACTGTCTGAGAGTGTGGAGGAGACAGGGGCATTCAAGTGGTTAGGGTCTGGAATGCACTGTCTGAGAGTGTGGGGGAGACAGGGTCAATCGAGTGGTTAGGATGTGGAACACACTGTCTGAGAGTGTGGAGGAGACAGGGGCATTCAAGTGGTTAGGGTCTGGAACACACTGTCTGAGAGTGTGGGAGAGACAGGATGAGTTTAATGATTAGAGTCTAGAATACATGATATGAAGTTATGATGGAGACCGGGTCCATCCAGTGGTTACGCTGTGGATTGCACTACCTGAGAGTGTGGCGGAGACAGGGTCAATCGAGTGGTTAGGATCTGGAACGCACTGTGTGAGAGTGTGGGGGAGACAGGATGAGTTTAATGATTAGAGTCTAGAATACATGATATGAAGTTATGATGGAGACCGGGTCCATCCAGTGGTTACGCTGTGGATTGCACTACCTGAGAGTGTGGCGGAGACAGGGTCAATCGAGTGGTTAGGATGTGGAACACACTGTCTGAGAGTGTGGAGGAGACAGAGTCAATCGAGTGGTTAGGATCTGGAATGCACTGTCTGAGAGTGTGGGGGAGACAGGGTCAATGGAGTGGTTAGGATGTGGAATGCACTGTCTGAGAGTGTGGGGGAGACAGGGTCAATGGAGTGGTTAGGATCTGGAATGCACTGTCTGAGAGTGTGGGGGGGACAGGGTCAATCGAGTGGTTAGGATCTGGAATGCACTGTCTGAGAGTGTGGGGGAGACAGGGTCAATGGAGTGGTTAGGATGTGGAATGCACTGTCTGAGAGTGTGGAGGAGACAGGGTCAATCGAGTGGTTAGGATCTGGAACGCACTGTCTGAGAGTGTGGGGGAGACAGGGTCAATCGAGTGGTTAGGGTCTGGAATGCACTGTCTGAGAGTGTGGAGGAGACAGGGTCAATCGAGTGGTTAGGGTCTGGAATGCACTGTCTGAGAGTGTGGAGGAGACAGGGTCAATCGAGTGGTTAGGATCTGGAACGCACTGTCTGAGAGTGTGGAGGAGACAGGGTCAATCGAGTGGTTAGGGTCTGGAATGCACTGTCTGAGAGTGTGGGGGTGACAGGGTCAATCGAGTGGTTAGGGTCTGGAATGCACTGTCTGAGAGTGTGGGGGAGACAGGGTCAATCGAGTGGTTAGGATCTGGAACACACTGTCTGAGAGTGTGGGGGAGACAGGGTCAATCGAGTGGTTAGGGTCTGGAATGCACTGTCTGAGAGTGTGGAGGAGACAGGGTCAATCGAGTGGTTAGGGTCTGGAACACACTGTCTGAGAGTGTGGGGGAGACAGGGTCAATCGAGTGGTTAGGATGTGGAATGCACTGTCTGAGAGTGTGGCGGAGACAGGGTCAATCGAGTGGTTAGGATGTGGAATGCACTGTCTGAGAGTGTGGGGGAGACAGGGTCAATCGAGTGGTTAGGATGTGGAATGCACTGTCTGAGAGTGTGGTGGAGACAGGGTCAATCGAGTGGTTAGGATGTGGAATGCACTGTCTGA
>JANJGN010001531.1:0-130029 GCA_026770705.1 Isurus oxyrinchus
AGAGACAACCAGCCAGCAGCACAGTGAGATGGAGGAACACAGGGTAGAGACAACCAGCCAGCAGCACAGTGAGATGGAGGAACACAGGGTAGAGACAACCAGCCAGCAGCACAGTGAGATGGAGGAACACAGGGTAGAGACAACCAGCCAGCAGCACAGTGAGATGGAGGAACACAGGGTAGAGACAACCAGCCAGCAGCACAGTGAGATGGAGGAACACAGGGTAGAGACAACCAGCCAGCAGCACAGTGAGATGGAGGAACACAGGGTAGAGACAACCAGCCAGCAGCACAGTGAGATGGAGGAACACAGGGTAGAGACAACCAGCCAGCAGCACAGTGAGATGGAGGAACACAGGGTAGGGGAGTGGGAAAGGGCCTGGGTGAAAAAAGGGACAGAGTGGCAGCAGAAGGAGGGACAGAGAGTGACCAATAGAGGAGGGACAGAGAGTGACCATGGGGGGGTGGGACAGAGAGTGACCATGGGGGAGGGACAGAGAGTCACCATGGGGGAGGGACAGAGAGTGACCAATGGAGGAGGGACAGAGAGTGACCATGGGGGGGTGGGACAGAGAGTGACCATGGGGGAGGGGCAGAGGGTCACCATGGGGGAGGGACAGAGAGTGACCAATGGAGGAGGGACAGAGAGTGACCAATGGAGGAGGGACAGAGAGTGACCATGGGGGAGGGGCAGAGGGTCACCATGGGGGAGGGGCAGAGAGTCACCATGGGGGAGGGGCAGAGAGTGACCATGGAGGAGGGACAGAGAGTCACCATGGGGGAGGGACAGAGAGTCACCATGGGGGGAGGGACAGAGAGTCACCATGGGGAGTGGGGCAGAGAGTCACCATGGGGGAGGGGCAGAGAGTGACCATGGGGGGGAGGGGCAGAGAGTCACCATGGGGGAGGGGCAGAGAGTCACCATGGAGGAGGGACAGAGAGTCACCATGGAGGAGGGACAGAGAGTCACCATGGGGGAGGGACAGAGAGTCACCATGGGGTGGGGCAGAGAGTCACCATGGGGAGTGGGGCAGAGAGTCACCATGGGGGAGGGCAGAGAGTGACCATGGAGGAGGGACAGAGAGTCACCGTGGGGGTGGGGCAGAGAGTGACCAATGGAGGAGGGGCAGAGAGTGACCATGGGGGAGGGGACAGAGAGTCACCATGGGGGAGGGCAGAGAGTGACCATGGGGGAGGGACAGAGAGTCACCATGGGGGAGGGGCAGAGAGTCACCATGGGGGAGGGCAGAGAGTCACCATGGGGGAGGGGCAGAGAGTGACCATGGGGGAGGGACAGAGAGTCACCATGGGGGAGGGGCAGAGAGTCACCATGGGGAGTGGGGCAGAGAGTCACCATGAGGGAGGGGCAGAGAGTGACCAATGGGGGTGGGACAGAGTGTGACCATGGGGGAGGGGCAGAGAGTCACCATGGGGGAGGGGCCGAGAGTCACCATGGGGGAGGGGCAGAGAGTCACCATGGGGGAGGGGCAGAGAGTCACCATGGGGGAGGGGCAGAGAGTCACCATGGGGGAGGGGCAGAGAGTCACCATGGGGGAGGGGCAGAGAGTCACCATGGGGGAGGGGCAGAGAGTCACCATGGGGGAGGGGCAGAGAGTCACCATGGGGGAGGGGGCAGAGAGTCACCATGGGGGAGGGGCAGAGAGTCACCATGGGGGACGGGCAGTGAGTCACCATGGGGGAGGGGCAGAGAGTGACCATGGGGGAGGGGCAGAGAGTCACCATGGGGGAGGGGCAGAGAGTCACCATGGGGGAGGGACAGAGAGTCACCATGGGGGAGGGACAGAGAGTCACCATGGGGTGGGGCAGAGAGTCACCATGGGGAGTGGGGCAGAGAGTCACCATGGGGGAGGGGCAGAGAGTCACCATGGGGGAGGGGCAGAGAGTCACCATGGGGGAGGGGCAGAGAGTCACCATGGGGGTGGGGCAGAGAGTGACCATGGGGTGGGGCAGAGAGTCACCATGGGGAGTGGGGCAGAGAGTCACCATGGGGGAGGGGCAGAGAGTCACCATGGGGGAGGGGCAGAGAGTCACCATGGGGGAGGGGCAGAGAGTCACCATGGGGGAGGGACAGAGAGTCACCATGGGGGAGGGGCAGAGAGTGACCAATGGAGGAGGGACAGAGAGTCACCATGGGGGAGGGGCAGAGAGTGACCATGGGGGAGGGGCAGAGTGTGACCATGGGGGTGGGGCAGAGAGTGACCATGGGGGAGGGGCAGAGAGTCACCATGGGGGGTGGGGGCAGAGAGTCACCATGGGGGGTGGGGCAGAGAGTCACCATGGGGGAGGGGCAGAGAGTGACCATGGGGGAGGGACAGAGAGTGACCATGGGGGAGGGGCAGAGAGTCACCATGAGGGAGGGGCAGAGAGTGACCATGGGGGAGGGGCAGAGAGTAACACTGAGGGGGGATAGAGAATGATTGAGTCTGATAGTGGGAGGTGGAGATAGAGAGTGAGTAGGAGTTAGAGAGGGAGGGGGAGATAGTAAGTAACAGTGGGAGGTGGAGATAGAGAGTGAATGACAGGGGAGGAGGGACAGAGTGAGTGACAGTGAGAATGGGAGGGTTGATGGGGATGTGAGAGTGAGGGGGGGAGAAAGAGGGTGAGTGACAATGGGGGAGGGATGAGGAGAGTGAGTGAGTGTGGGAGGGGGAGAGAGAGGATGAGTGAGTGAGAATGAGACAGGAAGGGGAGAGAGTGAGTGACAGTGAAGGGGAGGCGGAGTGAGACAGTGAGTGATAGTGAGAGTGACGGGGAGGTCGAGTGAGTGACAGTGGGATTGGGATGGGGAGAGAGAGTGGGTCAGAGGAGGAGAGTGAGAGTGAAAGTAGGAGGGGGGAGAAAGTGAGTGAGTGTGGGAGGAGGAGAGTGAGTGAGTGACAGTGAGAGAGGAGGGGGAGAAAGAGAGAGTGAGAGAGAGAAGGAGGAACATAGGAACAGAAGTGGGCCATTCAGCCCATCGAGCCTGCTCTGCTGTTGAATTTAATAATAATCTACTTTACTGCCACTCTCCCGTACTATCCCCATTTCCCGTGATGTCACTCGTTTACAGGAAGCTATCAATCTCAGTCTGGAACATGCTCAGTGACTGACCCTCCACAGCCCTCTCCCTCTCCCTCTCCGTCCTAGACCTCCCCTTACTCTGAGGCTGTGGCCCTTGGCTCTCGACTCCTCAGCCTGGGGTGACACCCTCCCCACATCCACCCTGTCAGAATGCTTAGTTTCAGTGAGATCCCCTCTCATTCATCAACACGGCAGCGAATACAGGCCCGGTCTCCTCAATCTCTCCTCATACGACAACCTCGCCATCCCAGGATTCAGTCTGGTGAGCCTTCGCTGCACGCCCTCTATGCCAAGTCTATCCTTTCTTAGGTAAGGAGACCAATACTGCACACAATACTCAAGGTGTGGTCTCACCAAGACCCTGTATAATTGCATTAAGACATCTTTACTCCTGTACTCAAATTCCCTCACAATGACCAACATACCAGTTGCCTTCCCACTCTCTTGCTGTACCTGCATGCTATGTTTTAGTGACTCATGAAAAAGGAGAGCCAGGTCCCTTTGGAAACTGACATTTCCCAGCCTCTCCCCACGTCAGAAATACTCTGCCTATCTGTCCTGCCGACCAGAGTCAACACCTTCAGGCTTATTCAGAATATTTTCTGGCTGCCATGTCCTTGCTCACTCAGCCTGTCCAAATCCTCCTTGGAGGGAGGGCGAGATGGAGAGTGAGAGAGGGAGGTCGGGAGTAAGTGAGTGGCAGAGGGAGGTCGGGAGTAAGTGAGTGGCAGAGGGAGGTCGGGAGTGAGTGGCAGAGGGAGGTCGGGAGTGAGTGGCAGAGGGAGGTCGGGGGTGAGTGAGAGAGGGAGGTCGGGGGTGAGTGAGAGAGGGAGGTCGGGGGTGAGTGAGAGAGGGAGGTCGGGGGTGAGTGAGAGAGGGAGGTCGGGGGTGAGTGAGAGAGGGAGGTCGCGGGTGAGTGAGAGAGGGAGGGGTGAGCGAGAGAGGGAGGTCGGGGGTGAGCGAGAGAGGGAGGTCGGGGGTGAGCGAGAGAGGGGAGGTCGGGGGTGAGCGAGAGAGGGAGGTCGGGGGGTGAGCGAGAGAGGGAGGTCGGGAGTGAGCGAGAGAGGGAGGTCGGGAGGGTGAGCGAGAGAGGGAGGTCGGGAGTGAGCGAGAGAGGGAGGTCGGGAGTGAGCGAGAGAGGGAGGTCGGGAGTGAGCGAGAGAGGGAGGTCGGGAGTGAGCGAGAGAGGGAGATTGGGAGTGAGTGAGAGAGGGAGATTGGGAGTGAGTGAGAGAGGGAGATTGGGAGTGAGTGAGAGGGGGAAAGTGAGATTGGGAGTGAGTGAGAGAGTGAGATTGGGAGTGAGTGGGTTAGGGAGATTGGGAGCGAGTTGGAGAGGGAGTTTGGGAGTGAGTGAGAGAATGAGATTGGGATTGAGTGAGAGAGTGAGATTGGGAGTGAGTGAGAGAGTGAGATTGGGAGTGAGTGAGAGAGTGAGATTGGGAGTGAGTGAGAGAGTGAGATTGGGAGTGAGTGGGTTAGGGAGATTGGGAGCGAGTTAGAGAGGGAGTTTGGGAGTGAGTGAGAGAATGAGATTGGGAGTGAGTGAGGGAGGGAGATTGGGAGTGAGTGAGGGAGGGAGATTGGGAGTGAGTGAGGGAGGGAGATTGGGAGTGAGTGAGGGAGGGAGATTTGGAGTGAGTGAATGAGCGAGAGAGATTGGGAGTGAGTGAGAGAGGGAGGGATGGAGATTGGGAGTGAGAGAGGGAGGGAGTTTGGGGAGTGAGTGAGAGAATGAGATTGGGAGTGTGTGAGTGAGTGAGAGAGATTGGGAGTGAGTGAGGGAAGGAGATTGGGAGTGAGAGAGTGAGGGAGGGAGATTGGGAGTGAGTGAGGGAGGGAGATTGGGAGGGAGATTGGGAGTGAGTGAGGGAGGGAGATTGGGAGTGAGTGAGGGAGTGAGATTGGGAGTGAGTGAGAGGGGGAAAGTGAGATTGGGAGTGAGTGAGAGAGTGAGATTGGGAGTGAGTGGGTTAGGGAGATTGGGAGCGAGTTAGAGAGGGAGTTTGGGAGTGAGTGAGAGAGTGAGATTGGGAGTGAGTGAGAGAGTGAGATTGGGAGTGAGTGAGAGAGTGAGATTGGGAGTGAGTGAGAGAGTGAGATTGGGAGTGAGTGAGGGAGGGAGATTGGAAGTGAGTGAGGGAGGGAGATTGGGAGTGAGTGAGGGAGGGAGATTGGGAGTGAGTGAGGGAGGGAGATTGGGAGTGAGTGAGGGAGGGAGATTGGGAGTGAGTGAGGGAGGGAGATTGGGAGTGAGTGAGGGAGGGAGATTGGGAGTGAGTGAGGGAGGGAGATTGGGGAGTGAGTGAGGGAGGGAGATTGGGAGTGAGTGAGGGAGGGAGATTGGGAGTGAGTGAGAGTGAGGGGGAGTGGGAGATTGGGAGTGAGTGAGAGAGATTGGGAGTGAGTGAGAGGGGGAGATTGGGAGAGAGTGAGAGAGTGAGACTGGGAGTGAGTGAGAGGGGAAAAGTGAGATTGGGAGTGAGTGAGAGAGTGAGATTGGGAGTGAGTGGGTTAGGGAGATTGGGAGCGAGTGAGAGAGATTGGGAGCGAGTGAGAGAGATTGGGAGCGAGTGAGAGAGATTGGGAGCGAGTGAGAGAGATTGGGAGCGAGTGAGAGATTGGGAGCGAGTGAGAGAGATTGGGAGTGAGTGAGAGAGATTGGGAGTGAGTGAGAGAGATTGGGAGTGAGTGAGAGAGATTGGGAGTGAGTGAGAGAGGGAGATTGGGAGTGAGTGAGAGGGAGATTGGGAGTGAGTGACAGGGAGATTGGGAATGAGTCAGAGGGAGGGGGAGTGGGAGATTGGAGTGTGTGAGTGAGCGAGATTGGGAATGAGTGAGACGGGGAGATTGGGAGTGAGTGAGAGAGGGAGAGTGAGATTGGGAGTGAGTGAGAGAGTGAGATTGGGAGTGAGTGGGTTAGGGAAATTGGGAGTGAGTGAGAGAGATTGGGAGTGAGTGAGAGAGATTGGGAGTGAGTGAGAGAGATTGGGAGTGAGTGAGAGAGATTGGGAGTGAGTGAGAGAGATTGGGAGTGAGTGAGAGAGATTGGGAGTGAGTGAGAGAGATTGGGAGTGAGTGAGAGAGATTGGGAGTGAGTGAGAGAGATTGGGAGTGAGTGAGAGAGATTGGGAGTGAGTGAGAGAGATTGGGAGTGAGTGAGAGAGATTGGGAGTGAGTGAGAGAGATTGGGAGTGAGTGAGAGAGATTGGGAGTGAGTGAGGGAGGGAGATTGGGAGTGAGTGAGGGAGGGAGATTGGGAGTGAGTGAGGGAGGGAGATTGGGAGTGAGTGAGGGAGGGAGATTGGGAGTGAGTGAGGGAGGGAGATTGGGAGTGAGTGAGGGAGGGAGATTGGGAGTGAGTGAGGGAGGGAGATTGGAGTGAGTGAGGAGGGAGATTGGAGTGAGTGAGGAGGGAGATTGGGAGTGAGTGAGGGAGGGAGATTGGGAGTGAGTGAGGGAGGGAGATTGGGAGTGAGTGAGGGAGGGAGATTGGGAGTGAGTGAGGGAGGGAGATTGGGAGTGAGTGAGGGAGGGAGATTGGGAGTGAGTGAGGGAGGGAGATTGGGAGTGAGTGAGGGAGGGAGATTGGGAGTGAGTGAGGGAGGGAGATTGGGAGTGAGTGAGGGAGGGAGATTGGGAGTGAGTGAGGGAGGGAGATTGGGAGTGAGTGAGGGAGAGAGATTTGGAGTGAGAGAGATTGGGAGTGAGTGAGGGAAGGAGATTGGGAGTGAGAGAGGGAGGGAGATTGGGAGTGAGTGAGGGAGGGAGGTCGGGGGGTGAGCGAGAGAGGGAGGTCGGGGGTGAGCGAGAGAGGGAGGTCGGGGGGTGAGCGAGAGAGGGAGGTCGGGGGGGTGAGCGAGAGAGGGAGGTCGGGGGTGAGCGAGAGAGGGAGGTCGGGGGTGAGCGAGAGAGGGAGGTCGGGGGTGAGCGAGAGAGGGAGGTCGGGGGGTGAGCGAGAGAGGGAGGTCGGGGGTGAGCGAGAGAGGGAGGTCGGGGGGTGAGCGAGAGAGGGAGGTCGGGAGTGAGCGAGAGAGGGAGGTCGGGAGTGAGCGAGAGAGGGAGGTCGGGAGTGAGCGAGAGAGGGAGATTGGGAGTGAGTGAGAGAGTGAGATTGGGAGTGAGTGAGAGGGGGAAAGTGAGATTGGGAGTGAGTGAGAGAGAGTGAGATTGGGAGTGAGTGGGTTAGGGAGATTGGGAGCGAGTTGGAGAGGGAGTTTGGGAGTGAGTGAGAGAATGAGATTGGGAGTGAGTGAGAGAGTGAGATTGGGAGTGAGTGAGAGAGTGAGATTGGGAGTGAGTGAGAGAGTGAGATTGGGAGTGAGTGAGAGAGTGAGATTGGGAGTGAGTGAGAGAGTGAGATTGGGAGTGAGTGAGAGGGGGAAAGTGAGATTGGGAGTGAGTGAGAGAGTGAGATTGGGAGTGAGTGGGTTAGGGAGATTGGGAGCGAGTTGGAGAGGGAGTTTGGGAGTGAGTGAGAGAATGAGATTGGGAGTGAGTGAGAGAGTGAGATTGGGAGTGAGTGAGAGAGTGAGATTGGGAGTGAGTGAGAGAGTGAGATTGGGAGTGAGTGAGAGTGAGATTGGGAGTGAGTGGGTTAGGGAGATTGAGAGCGAGTTAGAGAGGGAGTTTGGGAGTGAGTGAGAGAATGAGATTGGGAGTGAGTGAGGGAGGGAGATTGGGAGTGAGTGAGGGAGGGAGATTGGGAGTGAGTGAGGGAGGGAGATTTGGAGTGAGTGAATGAGCGAGAGAGATTGGGAGTGAGTGAGAGAGGGAGGGATGGAGATTGGGAGTGAGAGAGGGAGGGAGTTTGGGAGTGAGTGAGAGAATGAGATTGGGAGTGTGTGAGTGAGTGAGAGAGATTGGGAGTGAGTGAGGGAAGGAGATTGGGAGTGAGAGAGTGAGGGAGGGAGATTGGGAGTGAGTGAGGGAGGGAGATTGGGAGGGAGATTGGGAGTGAGTGAGGGAGGGAGATTGGGAGTGAGTGAGAGAGTGAGATTGGGAGTGAGTGAGAGGGGGAAAGTGAGATTGGGGAGTGAGTGAGAGAGTGAGATTGGGAGTGAGTGGGTTAGGGAGATTGGGAGCGAGGTTAGAGAGGGAGTTTGGGAGTGAGTGAGAGAGTGAGATTGGGAGTGAGTGAGAGAGTGAGATTGGGAGTGAGTGAGGGAGGGAGATTGGGAGTGAGTGAGGGAGGGAGATTGGGAGTGAGTGAGGGAGGGAGATTGGGAGTGAGTGAGGGAGGGAGATTGGGAGTGAGTGAGGGAGGGAGATTGGGAGTGAGTGAGGGAGGGAGATTGGGAGTGAGTGAGGGAGGGAGATTGGGGAGTGAGTGAGGGAGGGAGATTGGGAGTGAGTGAGAGTGAGGGGGAGTGGGAGATTGGGAGTGAGTGAGTGAGAGAGATTGGGAGTGAGTGAGAGGGGGAGATTGGGAGAGAGTGAGAGAGTGAGACTGGGAGTGAGTGAGAGGGGAAAAGTGAGATTGGGAGTGAGTGAGAGAGTGAGATTGGGAGTGAGTGGGTTAGGGAGATTGGGAGCGAGTGAGAGAGATTGGGAGCGAGTGAGAGAGATTGGGAGCGAGTGAGAGAGATTGGGAGCGAGTGAGAGAGATTGGGAGCGAGTGAGAGAGATTGGGAGCGAGTGAGAGAGATTGGGAGCGAGTGAGAGAGATTGGGAGCGAGTGAGAGAGATTGGGAGCGAGTGAGAGAGATTGGGAGCGAGTGAGAGAGATTGGGAGCGAGTGAGAGAGATTGGGAGCGAGTGAGAGAGATTGGGAGTGAGTGAGAGAGATTGGGAGTGAGTGAGAGAGATTGGGAGTGAGTGAGAGAGGGAGATTGGGAGTGAGTGAGAGGGAGATTGGGAGTGAGTGACAGGGAGATTGGGAATGAGTCAGAGGGAGGGGGGAGTGGGAGATTGGAGTGTGTGAGTGAGCGAGATTGGGAATGAGTGAGACGGGGGAGATTGGGAGTGAGTGAGAGAGGGAGAGTGAGATTGGGAGTGAGTGAGAGAGATTGGGAGTGAGTGAGAGAGATTGGGAGTGAGTGAGAGAGGGAGAGTGAGATTGGGAGTGAGTGAGAGAGTGAGATTGGGGAGTGAGTGGGTTAGGGAAATTGGGAGTGAGTGAGAGAGATTGGGAGTGAGTGAGAGAGATTGGGAGTGAGTGAGAGAGATTGGGAGTGAGTGAGAGAGATTGGGAGTGAGTGAGAGAGATTGGGAGTGAGTGAGAGAGATTGGGAGTGAGTGATAGAGATTGGGAGTGAGTGAGAGAGATTGGGAGTGAGTGAGAGAGATTGGGAGTGAGTGAGAGAGATTGGGAGTGAGTGAGGGAGGGAGATTGGGAGTGAGTGAGGGAGGGAGATTGGGAGTGAGTGAGGGAGGGAGATTGGGAGTGAGTGAGGGAGGGAGATTGGGAGTGAGTGAGGGAGGGGAGATTGGGGAGTGAGTGAGGGAGGGAGATTGGGAGGTGAGTGAGGGAGGGAGATTGGGAGTGAGTGAGGGAGGGAGATTGGGAGTGAGTGAGGGAGGGAGATTGGGAGTGAGTGAGGGAGGGAGATTGGGAGTGAGTGAGGGAGGGAGATTGGGAGTGAGTGAGGGAGGGAGATTGGGAGTGAGTGAGAGTGAGGGGGAGTGGGAGATTGGGAGTGAGTGAGTGAGAGAGATTGGGAGGTGAGTGAGAGGGGGAGATTGGGAGAGAGTGAGAGAGTGAGACTGGGGAGTGAGTGAGAGGGGAAAAGTGAGATTGGGAGTGAGTGAGAGAGTGAGATTGGGAGTGAGTGGGTTAGGGAGATTGGGAGCGAGTGAGAGAGATTGGGAGCGAGTGAGAGAGATTGGGAGTGAGTGAGAGAGATTGGGAGTGAGTGAGAGAGGGAGATTGGGAGTGAGTGAGAGGGAGATTGGGAGTGAGTGACAGGGAGATTGGGAATGAGTCAGAGGGAGGGGGGAGTGGGAGATTGGAGTGTGTGAGTGAGCGAGATGGGAATGAGTGAGACGGGGAGATTGGGAGTGAGTGAGAGAGGGAGAGTGAGATTGGGAGTGAGTGAGAGAGATTGGGAGTGAGTGAGAGAGGGAGAGTGAGATTGGGAGTGAGTGAGAGAGTGAGATTGGGAGTGAGTGGGTTAGGGAAATTGGGAGTGAGTGAGAGAGATTGGGAGTGAGTGAGAGAGATTGGGAGTGAGTGAGAGAGATTGGGAGTGAGTGAGAGAGATTGGGAGTGAGTGAGAGAGATTGGGAGTGAGTGAGAGAGATTGGGAGTTGAGTGAGAGAGATTGGGAGTGAGTGAGAGAGATTGGGAGTGAGTGAGAGAGATTGGGAGTGAGTGAGAGAGATTGGGAGTGAGTGAGAGAGATTGGGAGTGAGTGAGAGAGATTGGGAGTGAGTGAGAGAGATTGGGAGTGAGTGAGGGAGGGAGATTGGGAGTGAGTGAGGAGGGGAGATTGGGAGTGAGTGAGGGAGGAGATTGGGAGTGAGTGAGGGAGGGAGATTGGGAGTGAGTGAGGGAGGGAGATTGGGAGTGAGTGAGGGAGGGAGATTGGGAGTGAGTGAGGGAGGGGAGATTGGAGTGAGTGAGGGAGGGAGATTGGGAGTGAGTGAGGGAGGGAGATTGGGAGTGAGTGAGGGAGGGAGATTGGGAGTGAGTGAGGGAGGGAGATTGGAGTGAGTGAGGGAGGGAGATTGGGAGTGAGTGAGGGAGGGAGATTGGGAGTGAGTGAGGGAGGAGATTGGGAGTGAGTGAGGGAGGGAGATTGGGAGTGTGAGGGAGAGAGATTGGAGTGAGAGAGATTGGGAGTGAGTGAGGGAAGGAGATTGGGAGTGAGTGAGAGAGGAGGGAGATTGGGAGTGAGTGAGGGAGGGAGGTCGGGGGTGAGCGAGAGAGGGAGGTCGGGGGGTGAGCGAGAGAGGGAGGTCGGGGTGGTGAGCGAGAGAGGGAGGTCGGGGGTGAGCGAGAGAGGGAGGTCGGGGGGGTGAGCGAGGAGAGGGAGGTCGGGGGGTGAGCGAGAGAGGGAGGTCGGGGGGTGAGCGAGAGAGGGAGGTCGGGGGGTGAGCGAGAGAGGGAGGTCGGGGGGGTGAGCGAGAGAGGGAGGTCGGGGGTGAGCGAGAGAGGGAGGTCGGGGGGGTGAGCGAGAGAGGGAGGTCGGGAGTGAGCGAGAGAGGGAGGTCGGGAGGTGAGCGAGAGAGGGAGGTCGGGAGTGAGCGAGAGAGGGAGGTCGGGAGTGAGCGAGAGAGGGAGGTCGGGAGTGAGCGAGAGAGGGAGGTCGGGAGTGAGCGAGAGAGGGAGGTCGGGAGTGAGCGAGAGAGGGAGGTCGGGAGTGAGCGAGAGAGGGAGATTGGGAGTGAGTGAGAGAGTGAGATTGGGAGTGAGTGAGAGGGGGAAAGTGAGATTGGGAGTGAGTGAGAGAGTGAGATTGGGAGTGAGTGGGTTAGGGAGATTGGGGAGCGAGTTGGAGAGGGAGTTTGGGAGTGAGTGAGAGAATGAGATTGGGAGTGAGTGAGAGAGTGAGATTGGGAGTGAGTGAGAGAGTGAGATTGGGAGTGAGTGAGAGAGTGAGATTGGGAGTGAGTGAGAGAGTGAGATTGGGAGTGAGTGGGTTAGGGAGATTGGGAGCGAGTTAGAGAGGGAGTTTGGGAGTGAGTGAGAGAATGAGATTGGGAGTGAGTGAGGGAGGGAGATTGGGAGTGAGTGAGGGAGGGAGATTGGGAGTGAGTGAGGGAGGGAGATTTGGAGTGAGTGAATGAGCGAGAGAGATTGGGAGTGAGTGAGAGAGGGAGGGATGGAGATTGGGAGTGAGAGAGGGAGGGAGTTTGGGAGTGAGTGAGAGAATGAGATTGGGAGTGTGTGAGTGAGTGAGAGAGATTGGGAGTGAGTGAGGGAAGGAGATTGGGAGTGAGAGAGTGAGGGAGGGAGATTGGGAGTGAGTGAGGGAGGGAGATTGGGAGGGAGATTGGGAGTGAGTGAGGGAGGGAGATTGGGAGTGAGTGAGAGAGTGAGATTGGGAGTGAGTGAGAGGGGGAAAGTGAGATTGGGAGTGAGTGAGAGAGTGAGATTGGGAGTGAGTGGGTTAGGGAGATTGGGAGCGAGTTAGAGAGGGAGTTTGGGAGTGAGTGAGAGAGTGAGATTGGGAGTGAGTGAGAGAGTGAGATTGGGAGGTGAGTGAGGGGAGGGAGATTGGGAGTGAGTGAGGGAGGGAGATTGGGAGTGAGTGAGGGAGGGAGATTGGGAGTGAGTGAGGGAGGGAGATTGGGAGTGAGTGAGGGAGGGAGATTGGGAGTGAGTGAGGGAGGGAGATTGGGAGTGAGTGAGGGAGGGAGATTGGGAGTGAGTGAGGGAGGGAGATTGGGAGTGAGTGAGAGTGAGGGGGAGTGGGAGATTGGGAGTGAGTGAGTGAGAGAGATTGGGAGGTGAGTGAGAGGGGGAGATTGGGAGAGAGTGAGAGAGTGAGACTGGGAGTGAGTGAGAGGGGAAAAGTGAGATTGGGAGTGAGTGAGAGAGTGAGATTGGGAGTGAGTGGGTTAGGGAGATTGGGAGCGAGTGAGAGAGATTGGGAGCGAGTGAGAGAGATTGGGAGCGAGTGAGAGAGATTGGGAGCGAGTGAGAGAGATTGGGAGCGAGTGAGAGAGATTGGGAGCGAGTGAGAGAGATTGGGAGCGAGTGAGAGAGATTGGGAGCGAGTGAGAGAGATTGGGAGCGAGTGAGAGAGATTGGGAGCGAGTGAGAGAGACTGGGAGGCGAGTGAGAGAGATTGGGAGCGAGTGAGAGAGATTGGGAGCGAGTGAGAGAGATTGGGAGCGAGTGAGAGAGATTGGGAGTGAGTGAGAGAGATTGGGAGTGAGTGAGAGAGATTGGGAGTGAGTGAGAGAGGGAGATTGGGAGTGAGTGAGAGGGAGATTGGGAGTGAGTGACAGGGAGATTGGGAATGAGTCAGAGGGAGGGGGGAGTGGGAGATTGGAGTGTGTGAGTGAGCGAGATTGGGAATGAGTGAGACGGGGAGATTGGGAGTGAGTGAGAGAGGGAGAGTGAGATTGGGAGTGAGTGAGAGAGATTGGGAGTGAGTGAGAGAGATTGGAGTGAGTGAGAGAGGGAGAGTGAGATTGGGAGTGAGTGAGAGAGTGAGATTGGGAGTGAGTGGGTTAGGGAAATTGGGAGTGAGTGAGAGAGATTGGGAGTGAGTGAGAGAGATTGGGAGTGAGTGAGAGAGATTGGGAGTGAGTGAGAGAGATTGGGAGTGAGTGAGAGAGATTGGGAGTGAGTGAGAGAGATTGGGAGTGAGTGAGAGAGATTGGGAGTGAGTGAGAGAGATTGGGAGTGAGTGAGAGAGATTGGGAGTGAGTGAGGGAGGGAGATTGGGAGTGAGTGAGGGAGGGAGATTGGGAGTGAGTGAGGGAGGGAGATTGGGAGTGAGTGAGGGAGGGAGATTGGGAGTGAGTGAGGGAGGGAGATTGGGAGTGAGTGAGGGAGGGAGATTGGGAGTGAGTGAGGGAGGGAGATTGGGAGTGAGTGAGGGAGGGAGATTGGGAGTGAGTGAGGAGGGAGATTGGGAGTGAGTGAGGGAGAGAGATTTGGAGTGAGAGAGATTGGGAGTGAGTGAGGGAAGGAGATTGGGAGTGAGAGAGGGAGCGAGATTGGGAGTGAGTGAGGGAGGGAGACTGGGAGTGAGTGAGGGAGGGAGATTTCGAGTGAGTGAGGGAGGGAGACTGGGAGTGAGTGAGGGAGGGAGACTGGGAGTGAGTGAGGGAGGGAGACTGAGAGTGAGTGAGGGAGGGAGACTGGGAGTGAGTGAGGGAGGGAGACTGGGAGTGAGTGAGGGAGGGAGACTGGGAGTGAGGGAGGGAGACTGGGAGTGAGTGAGGGAGGGAGACTGGGAGTGAGTGAGGGAGGGAGACTGGGAATGAGTGAGGGAGGGAGACACTGGGAGTGAGTGAGGGAGGGAGACTGGGAGTGAGTGAGGAAAGGGAGACTGGGAGTGAGTGAGGGAGGGAGACTGGGAGTGAGTGAGGAAAGGGAGACTGGGAGTGAGTGAGAGAGGGAATGAGGGAGATTGGGAGTGAGAGAGGGATGGTGTTTGGGAGTGAAAGTGAGAGAATGAGATTGGGAGTGTGTGAGTGAGTGAGAGAGATTGGGAGTGAGTGAGAGAGATTGGGAGTGAGTGAGGGAAGGAGATTGGGAGTGAGAGAGTGAGGGAGGGAGATTGGGAGTGAGTGAGGGAGAGAGATTGGGTGTAAGTGAGAGAGATTGGGAGTGAGTGAGAGAGATTGGGAGTGAGTGAGAGAGATTGGGAGTGAGTGAGAGAGATTGGGAGTGAGTGAGAGAGATTGGGAGTGAGTGAGAGAGATTGGGAGTGAGTGAGAGAGATTGGGAGTGAGTGAGGGAGGGAGATTGGGAGTGAGTGAGGGAGGGAGATTGGGAGTGAGTGAGACGGGGAGATTGGGAGTGAGTGAGTGAGTGAGAGAGATTGGGAGTGAGTGAGAGGGGGAGATTGGGAGTGAGTGAGAGAATGAGATTGGGAGTGAGTGAGAGAATGAGATTGGGAGTGAGTGAGAGAGTGAGATTGGGAGTGAGTGAGAGAGTGAGATTGGGAGTGAGTGAGAGAGTGAGATTGGGAGTGAGTGAGAGAGTGAGATTGGGAGTGAGTGAGAGAGTGAGATTGGGAGTGAGTGAGTGAGAGAGTGAGATTGGGAGTGAGTGAGTGAGAGAGTGAGATTGGGAGTGAGTGAGAGAGTGAGATTGGGAGTGAGTGAGAGAGTGAGATTGGGAGTGAGTGAGAGAGTGAGATTGGGAGTGAGTGAGGGAGTGAGATTGGGAGTGAGTGAGGGAGGGAGATTGGGAGTGAGTGAGGGAGGGAGATTGGGAGTGAGTGAGGGAGGGAGATTGGGAGTGAGTGAGGGAGGGAGATTGGGAGTGAGTGAGGGAGGCAGATTGGGAGGGAGATTGGGGGTGAGTGAGGGAGAGAGATTGGGAGTGAGTGAGGGAGGGAGATTGGGAGTGAGTGAGGGAGGGAGATTGGGAGTGAGTGAGGGAGGGAGATTGGGAGTGAGTGAGGGAGGGAGATTGGGTGTGAGTGAGAGAGATTGGGTGTGAGTGAGAGAGATTGGGAGTGAGTGAGAGAGATTGGGAGTGAGTGAGAGAGATTGGGAGTGAGTGAGAGAGATTGGGAGTGAGTGAGAGAGATTGGGAGTGAGTGAGAGAGATTGGGAGTGAGTGAGAGAGATTGGGAGTGAGTGAGAGAGATTGGGAGTGAGTGAGAGAGATTGGGAGTGAGTGAGAGAGATTGGGAGTGAGTGAGAGATTGGGAGTGAGTGAGAGATTGGGAGTGAGTGAGAGATTGGGAGTGAGTGAGAGAGATTGGGAGTGAGTGAGAGAGATTGGGAGTGAGTGAGAGAGGGAGATTGGGAGTGAGTGAGAGAGGGAGATTGAGAGTGAGTGTGAGAGGGAGATTGGGAATGAGTCAGAGGGAGGGGGAGTGGGAGATTGGGAGTGAGTGAGTGAGTGAGTGGTGAGAGAGATTGGGATGTGAGTGAGAGGGGGAGATTGGGAGTGAGTGAGAGAGGGAGATTGGGAGTGAGTGAGAGGGGGAAAGTGAGATTGGGAGTGAGTGAGAGAGTGAGATTGGGAGCGAGTTGGAGAGGGAGTTTGGGTGTGAGTGTGAGAATGAGATTGGGAGTGAGTGAGAGAGTGAGATTGGGAGTGAGTGAGAGAGTGAGATTGGGAGTGAGTGAGAGAGTGAGATTGGGAGTGAGTGAGAGAGTGAGATTGGGAGTGAGTGTGAGAGTGAGATTGGGAGTGAGTGAGAGAGTGAGATTGGGAGTGAGTGAGAGAGGGAGATTGGGAGTGAGTGAGGGAGGGAGATTGGGAGTGAGTGAGGGAGGGAGATTGGGAGTGAGTGAGGGAGGGAGATTGGGAGTGAGTGAGGGAGGGAGATTGGGAGTGAGTGAGGGGGAGTGGGAGTGGAGTGAGGGGAGGGAGATTGGGAGTGAGTGAGGGAGGGAGATTGGGGGTGAGTGAGGGAGTGAGATTGGGAGTGAGTGAGAGTGAGGGGGAGTGGGAGATTGGGGTGAGTGTGGTGAGGGTGTTGGGAGTGAGTGAGAGAGTGAGATTGGGAGTGAGTGGGTTAGGGAGATTGGGAGCGAGTGAGAGAGATTGGGAGCGAGTGAGAGAGATTGGGAGCGAGTGAGAGAGATTGGGAGCGAGTGAGAGAGATTGGGAGCGAGTGAGAGAGATTGGGAGCGAGTGAGAGAGATTGGGAGCGAGTGAGAGAGATTGGGAGCGAGTGAGAGAGATTGGGAGCGAGTGAGAGAGATTGGGAGCGAGTGAGAGAGATTGGGAGCGAGTGAGAGAGATTGGGAGCGAGTGAGAGAGATTGGGAGCGAGTGAGAGAGATTGGGAGCGAGTGAGAGAGATTGGGAGCGAGTGAGAGAGATTGGGAGCGAGTGAGAGAGATTGGGAGCGAGTGAGAGAGATTGGGAGCGAGTGAGAGAGATTGGGAGCGAGTGAGAGAGATTGGGAGCGAGTGAGAGAGATTGGGAGCGAGTGAGAGAGATTGGGAGCGAGTGAGAGAGATTGGGAGCGAGTGAGAGAGATTGGGAGCGAGTGAGAGAGATTGGGAGCGAGTGAGAGAGATTGGGAGCGAGTGAGAGAGATTGGGAGCGAGTGAGAGAGATTGGGAGCGAGTGAGAGAGATTGGGAGCGAGTGAGAGAGATTGGGAGCGAGTGAGAGAGATTGGGAGCGAGTGAGAGAGATTGGGAGCGAGTGAGAGAGATTGGGAGCGAGTGAGAGAGATTGGGAGCGAGTGAGAGAGATTGGGAGCGAGTGAGAGAGATTGGGAGCGAGTGAGAGAGATTGGGAGCGAGTGAGAGAGATTGGGAGCGAGTGAGAGAGATTGGGAGCGAGTGAGAGAGATTGGGAGCGAGTGAGAGAGATTGGGAGCGAGTGAGAGAGATTGGGAGCGAGTGAGAGAGATTGGGAGCGAGTGAGAGAGATTGGGAGCGAGTGAGAGAGATTGGGAGCGAGTGAGAGAGATTGGGAGCGAGTGAGAGAGATTGGGAGCGAGTGAGAGAGATTGGGAGCGAGTGAGAGAGATTGGGAGCGAGTGAGAGAGATTGGGAGCGAGTGAGAGAGATTGGGAGCGAGTGAGAGAGATTGGGAGCGAGTGAGAGAGATTGGGAGCGAGTGAGAGAGATTGGGAGCGAGTGAGAGAGATTGGGAGCGAGTGAGAGAGATTGGGAGCGAGTGAGAGAGATTGGGAGCGAGTGAGAGAGATTGGGAGCGAGTGAGAGAGATTGGGAGCGAGTGAGAGAGATTGCGACTGAGTGAGAGAGATTGCGACTGAGTGAGAGAGATTGGGAGTTAGTGAGAGAGATTGGGAGCGAGTGAGAGAGATTGGGAGCGAGTGAGAGAGATTGGGAGCGAGTGAGAGAGATTGGGAGCGAGTGAGAGATTGGGAGCGAGAGAGAGATTGGGAGCGAGAGAGAGATTGGGAGTGAGAGAGAGATTGGGAGTGAGAGAGAGAGATTGGGAGTGAGTGAGGGAAGGAGATTGGGAGTGAGAGAGTGAGGGAGGGAGATTGGGAGTGAGTGAGGGAAGGAGATTGGGAGTGAGAGAGTGATGGAGGGAGATTGGGAGGGAGATTGGGAGTGAGTGAGGGAGGGAGATTGGGAGTGAGTGAGGGAGAGAGATTGGGAGTGAGTGAGTGAGAGAGATTGGGAGTGTGAGTGAGTGAGAGAGATTGGGAGTGAGTGAGTGTGAGAGATTGGGAGTGAGTGAGTGTGAGAGATTGGGAGTGAGTGAAAGAGATTGGGAGTGAGTGAAAGAGATTGGCAGTGAGTGAGAGAGATTGGCAGTGAGTGAGAGAGATTGGCAGTGAGTGAGAGAGATTGGCAGTGAGTGAGAGAGATTGGCAGTGAGTGAGAGAGATTGGCAGTGAGTGAGAGAGATTGGGAGTGAGTGAGGGAGGGAGATTGGGAGTGAGTGAGGGAGGGAGATTGGGAGTGAGTGAGGGAGGGAGATTGGGAGTGAGTGAGGGAGGGAGATTGGGTGTGAGTGAGGGAGGGAGATTGGGAGTGAGTGAGGGAGGGAGATTGGGAGTGAGTGAGGGAGGGAGATTGGGAGTGAGTGAGGGAGGGAGACTGGGAGTGAGTGAGGGAGGGAGACTGGGAATGAGTGAGGGAGGGAGACTGGGAGTGAGTGAGGGAGGGAGACTGGGAGTGAGTGAGGGAGGGAGACTGGGAGTGAGTGAGGGAGGGAGACTGGGAGTGAGTGAGGGAGGGAGACTGGGAGTGAGTGAGGGAGGGAGACTGGGAGTGAGTGAGGGAGGGAGACTGGGAGTGAGTGAGGGAGGGAGACTGGGAGTGAGTGAGGGAGGGAGACTGGGAGTGAGTGAGGGAGGGAGACTGGGAGTGAGTGAGGGAGGGAGCCTGGGAGTGAGTGAGGAAAGGGAGACTGGGAGTGAGTGAGAGAGGGAATGAGGGAGATTGGGAGTGAGAGAGGGATGGTGTTTGGGAGTGAAATTGAGAGAATGAGATTGGGAGTGAGTGTGTGAGTGAGTGAGAGAGATTGGGAGTGAGTGAGAGAGATTGGGAGTGAGTGAGAGAGATTGGGAGTGAGTGAGAGAGATTGGGAGTGAGTGAGGGAGAGGGAGATTGGGAGTGAGAGAGTGAGGGAGGGAGATTGGGAGTGAGTGAGGGAGGCAGATTGGGAGGGAGATTGGGAGTGAGTGAGGGAGAGAGATTGGGAGAGTGAGGGAGAGAGATTGGGAGAGTGAGGGAGGGAGATTGGGAGTGAATGAGGGAGAGAGATTGAGAGTGAGTGAGGGAGAAAGATTGAGAGTGAGTGAGGGAGATTGGGAGTGAGTGAGAGAGATTGGGAGTGAGTGAGAGAGATTGGGAGTGAGTGAGAGAGATTGGGAGTGAGTGAGAGAGATTGGGAGTGAGTGAGAGATTGGGAGTGAGTGAGAGATTGGGAGTGAGTGAGAGAGATTGGGAGCGAGTGAGAGAGATTGGGAGTGAGTGAGAGAGGGAGATTGGGAATGAGTGAGAGAGGGAGATTGGGAATGAGTGAGAGAGGGAGAATGGGAATGAGTCAGAGGGAGGGGGAGTGGGAGATTGGGAGTGAGTGAGTGAGTGAGTGAGTGAGAGAGAGAGATTGGGAGTGAGTGAGACGGGGAGATTGGGAGTGAGTGAGAGAGATTGGGAGTGAGTGAGACGGGGGAATTGGGAGTGAGTGAGAGAGGGAGAGTGAGTTTGGGAGTGAGTGGGTTAGGGAGATTGGGAGTGAGTGAGAGATTGGGAGTGAGTGAGCGAGATTGGGAGTGAGTGAGCGAGATTGGGAGTGAGTGAGCGAGATTGGGAGTGAGTGAGCGAGATTGGGACTGAGTGAGCGAGATTGGGAGTGAGTGAGCGAGATTGGGAGTGAGTGAGAGAGATTGGGAGTGAGTGAGCGAGATTGGGAGTGAGTGAGCGAGATTGGGAGTGAGTGAGCGAGATTGGGAGTGAGTGAGAGAGTTTGGGAGTAAGTGAGAGAGTTTGGGAGTGAGTGAGAGAGTTTGGGAGTGAGTGAGAGAGATTGGGAGTGAGTGAGAGAGATTGGGAGTGAATGAGAGAGATTGGGAGTGAGTGAGAGATTGGGAGTGAGTGAGAGAGATTGGGAGTGAGTGAGAGAGATTGGGAGTGAGAGAGTGAGGGAGGGAGATTGGGAGTGAGTGAGGGAGGGAGATTGGGAGTGAGTGAGAGAGGGAGATTGGGAGTGAGTGAGAGGGGGAAAGTGAGATTGGGAGTGAGTGAGAGAGTGAGATTGGGAGCGAGTTGGAGAGGGAGTTTGGGAGTGAGTGAGAGAATGAGATTGGGAGTGAGTGAGGGAGGGAGATTGGGAGTGAGTGAGGGAGGGAGATTGGGAGTGAGTGAGGGAGGGAGATTGGGTGTGAGTGAGGGAGGGAGATTGGGAGTGAGTGAGGGAGGGAGATTGGGAGTGAGTGAGGGAGGGAGATTGGGAGTGAGTGAGGGAGGGAGACTGGGAGTGAGTGAGGGAGGGAGACTGGGAATGAGTGAGGGAGGGAGACTGGGAGTGAGTGAGGGAGGGAGACTGGGAGTGAGTGAGGGAGGGAGACTGGGAGTGAGTGAGGGAGGGAGACTGGGAGTGAGTGAGGGAGGGAGACTGGGAGTGAGTGAGGGAGGGAGACTGGGAGTGAGTGAGGGAGGGAGACTGGGAGTGAGTGAGGGAGGGAGACTGGGAGTGAGTGAGGGAGGGAGACTGGGAGTGAGTGAGGGAGGGAGACTGGGAGTGAGTGAGGGAGGGAGCCTGGGAGTGAGTGAGGAAAGGGAGACTGGGAGTGAGTGAGAGAGGGAATGAGGGAGATTGGGAGTGAGAGAGGGATGGTGTTTGGGAGTGAAATTGAGAGAATGAGATTGGGAGTGAGTGTGTGAGTGAGTGAGAGAGATTGGGAGTGAGTGAGAGAGATTGGGAGTGAGTGAGAGAGATTGGGAGTGAGTGAGAGAGATTGGGAGTGAGTGAGGGAGAGGGAGATTGGGAGTGAGAGAGTGAGGGAGGGAGATTGGGAGTGAGTGAGGGAGGCAGATTGGGAGGGAGATTGGGAGTGAGTGAGGGAGAGAGATTGGGAGAGTGAGGGAGAGAGATTGGGAGAGTGAGGGAGGGAGATTGGGAGTGAATGAGGGAGAGAGATTGAGAGTGAGTGAGGGAGAAAGATTGAGAGTGAGTGAGGGAGATTGGGAGTGAGTGAGAGAGATTGGGAGTGAGTGAGAGAGATTGGGAGTGAGTGAGAGAGATTGGGAGTGAGTGAGAGAGATTGGGAGTGAGTGAGAGATTGGGAGTGAGTGAGAGATTGGGAGTGAGTGAGAGAGATTGGGAGCGAGTGAGAGAGATTGGGAGTGAGTGAGAGAGGGAGATTGGGAATGAGTGAGAGAGGGAGATTGGGAATGAGTGAGAGAGGGAGATTGGGAATGAGTCAGAGGGAGGGGGAGTGGGAGATTGGGAGTGAGTGAGTGAGTGAGTGAGTGAGAGAGAGAGATTGGGAGTGAGTGAGACGGGGAGATTGGGAGTGAGTGAGAGAGATTGGGAGTGAGTGAGACGGGGGAATTGGGAGTGAGTGAGAGAGGGAGAGTGAGTTTGGGAGTGAGTGGGTTAGGGAGATTGGGAGTGAGTGAGAGATTGGGAGTGAGTGAGCGAGATTGGGAGTGAGTGAGCGAGATTGGGAGTGAGTGAGCGAGATTGGGAGTGAGTGAGCGAGATTGGGACTGAGTGAGCGAGATTGGGAGTGAGTGAGCGAGATTGGGAGTGAGTGAGAGAGATTGGGAGTGAGTGAGCGAGATTGGGAGTGAGTGAGCGAGATTGGGAGTGAGTGAGCGAGATTGGGAGTGAGTGAGAGAGTTTGGGAGTAAGTGAGAGAGTTTGGGAGTGAGTGAGAGAGTTTGGGAGTGAGTGAGAGAGATTGGGAGTGAGTGAGAGAGATTGGGAGTGAATGAGAGAGATTGGGAGTGAGTGAGAGATTGGGAGTGAGTGAGAGAGATTGGGAGTGAGTGAGAGAGATTGGGAGTGAGAGAGTGAGGGAGGGAGATTGGGAGTGAGTGAGGGAGGGAGATTGGGAGTGAGTGAGGGAGGGAGATTGGGAGTGAGTGAGGGAGGGAGATTGGGAGTGAGTGAGGGAGGGAGATTGGGAGTGAATGAGGGAGAGAGATTGGGAGTGAGGGAGGGAGGGAGACTGGGAGTGAGTGAGGGAGAGAGTTTGGGAGTGCGTGAGGGAGGGAGATTGGGAGTGAGTGAGGGAGGGAGATTGGTATGAGTGAGGGAGGGAGATTGGGAGTGAATGAGGGAGGGAGATTGGGAGTGAGTGAGGGAGGGAGACTGGGAGGGAGGGAGGGAGATTGGGAGTGAGTGAGGGAGGGAGACTGGGAGTGAGTGAGGGAGGGAGATTGGGAGTGAGTGAGGGAGGGAGATTGTGAGGGAGGGAGGGAGACTGGGAGGGAGGGTGGGAGGGAGATTGGGAGTGAGTGAGGGAGGGAGATTGGGAGTGAGTGAGGGAGGGAGATTGTGAGGGAGGGAGGGAGATTGTGAGGGAGGGAGGGAGACTGGGAGTGTGAGGGAGGGAGATTGGGAGTGAGTGAGGGAGGGAGGGAGGGAGACTGGGAGGGAGATTGTGAGGGAGGGAGGGAGATTGGGAGTGTGAGTGAGGGAGATTGGGAGTGAGTGAGGGAGGGAGATTGGGAGTGAGTGACGGAGGGAGATTGTGAGGGAGGGAGGGAGACTGGGAGGGAGGGAGACTGGGAGTGTGAGTGAGGGAGGGAGGGAGACTGGGAGGGAGGGAGACTGGGAGTGAGTGAGAGATTGGGAGTGAGTGAGGGAGGGAGATTGGGAGTGAGTGAGGGAGGGAGACTGGGAGTGAGTGAGGGAGGGAGACTGGGAGTGAGTGAGGGAGGGAGATTGGGAGTGAGTGAGGGAGAGAGATTGGGAGTGAGGGAGACTGGGAGTGTGAGGGAGGGAGGGAGACTGGGAGTGTGAGGGAGGGAGATTGGGAGTGAGTGAGGGAGGGAGATTGTGAGGGAGGGAGGGAGACTGGGAGTGTGAGGGAAGGGCGGAGCAGGTTCCACACAGCGCACTGACTGAGTTTGCACTGAGTTGAAGTGGGAGTGCCGGATATAAATAGCAGCTGGTGTATGTGAGAGATGACACACGCCTGTTTCAACATGCAGCCAAAAGGAGCTGAGCTCCGAGAGAGCGAGTGGGAGTCTGGAAAAAGCGAGCTTGGTCCCAGCGAGCTGCAGGGGAGTGAGATCCCATCAAATCAGGAATGACAGGGACAGGGGGAGAGAGAGAGGGAGAGAGAGGGAGCGCTCAATGCAGCCTGTCGAACTTGCCAAAGTTAGCCCTTAGCAAAGTGAGAGGAAGGGCAGGTCCCTGACATCTCTCCCAAGTCTCTCTTACCATCTCTGCGAGTAAGACCAAGCCTTTTCTGGTGTGCGCGAATTTCGTGAAGCGAGCGAAGATCCCATCGCTCTCCTGGGCAGAGGTGTAATGTTCCTCACTGGACATCTCGTCAGCCTGGAGATCCGCACGGCGTGTGCTCTGTCTTCTACCGACTCCTCTCAGAGAACTGCTTCCGAGAGGTGCAGCGACTCTCTCCCTCTCTCTCTCCCCCTGAGGAGGGAGGATCCGTTAAAGGGGAAGGGCAGCCTCGCCCTCTTCTTCCTCCTGCTTTCTCTCTGACATTTCACATTCGCACTGTCTCACTCACACGGATCAGCTCTCTCATTCATTCCCTCCCTTATTCCAGATGATATTAAAGGCCCATTGTCCTCACAGTCACTCTGACAGATCCAGGGACCGGCTGTGTGTAACTCAGTTACGAGAAGGACTAACTGCAACTGCTCGAAGATTTCAGCATCAAACCAACTGCACACATTTATCCCCACACCCCTCTCTATCAATCCAAACTAATCCCACTGCCCCGCTCTCTCCCCATAGCCTTCTCTCAATCCCCGAACTAATCCCACTGTCCCACTCTCTCCCGAAAGACATGTATCAATCCCCACACTAATCCCACTGTCCCATTCACACCCATAGCCCTGTATCAATCCCAAACTAATCCCACTGCCCCGCTCTCTCCCCATATCCCTGTATCAATTCCCAAACTAATCCCAATGCCCCGCTCTCACCCCATATCCCTGTATCAATCCCAAACTAATCCCACTGCCCCACTCTCTCTCCATATCCCTGTATCAATTCCCAAACTAATCCCAATGCCCCGGTCTCTCCCAATAGACCTGTATCAATCCCAAAAATAATTCCACTGCCCCGCTCTCTCCCCATAGCCCTGTGTAAATCCCAAACTAATCCCACTGTCCCGCTCTCTCCCCATAGCCGTGTATCAATCCCAAACTAATCCCACTGTCCCGCTCTCTCCCATAGCACTGTATCAATCCCCAAACTAATCCCACTGCCCCGCTCTCTCCCCATAGTCCTGTACCAATCCTGATCTAATCCCACTGCCCCACGCTCTCCCCATAGCCCTGTATAAATCCCCAAACTAAACCCACTGCCCCGCTCTCTCCCCATAGCCCTGTATCAATCCCAAACTAATCCCACTGTCACGCTCTCTCCCCATAGCCCTGTAACAATCCCCAAACTAAACCCACTGTCCTGCTCTCTCCCCATAGCCCTGTATAAATCACAAACTAATCCCACTACCCCACTGGTTCCCCATTGCCCTGTATCAGTCCCTAAACTAATCCCACTGTCCCACTCTCTCCCCATAGCCCTGTATCAATCCCAAACTATTCCCACTGCAACACTCTCTCCCCATAGCCCTGTATCAATCCAAAAAATTAATCCCACTGCTCCGCTTTCTCCCCATAGCCCTGTCTCAATCTCAAACTAATCCCACTGCCCCACTCTCTCCCCATAGCCCTGTATCAATCCCCAAACTAATCCCACTGCCCTGCTCTCACCCCATAGACCTGTCTCAATCCCCAAAATAATAACACATCCCCACTCTCTCCCCATCGCCCTGTATCAATGCCCAAACTAATCCCACATCCCCGCTCTCTCCCCATCGCCCTGTATCAATCCCCAAACTAATCCCACTGCCCTGCTCTCACCCCATAGACCTGTCTCAATCCCCAAAATAATAACACATCCCCACTCTCTCCCCATCGCCCTGTATCAATGCCCAAACTAATCCCGCATCCCCGCTCTCTCCCCATCGCCCTGTATCAATCCCAAACTAATCCCACTGCCCTGCTCTCTCCCCATAGACCTGTCTCAATCCCCAAAATAATAACACATCCCCACTCTCTCCCCATCGCCCTGTATCAATGCGCAAACTAATCCCACATCCCCGCTCTCTCCCCATCGCCCTGTATCAATCCCAAACTAATCCCACTGACCCAATCTTTCCCCATATCCGTGTATCAATCCCCAAAGTAATTCCACTGCCCCGCTCCCTCCCAATAGCCCTGTATCAATCGCAAACTAATCACACTGCCCCTCTCTCTCCCCATACCCCTGTATAAATCCAAAATTAATCCCACTACCCCGCTCTCTCCCCAAAGTCCTGTATCAACACCAAACTAATCCCACTGTCCTGCTCTCTCCTCATAGCCCTGTATCAATCCCAAACTAATCCCACTGCCCCGCTCTCTCCCCATAGCCTTGTATCAATAACAAACTAATCCCGCTGTCCTGCTCTCTCTCCATAGCCCTGTATCAATCCGAAACTAATCCCACTGCCCCGATATCTCCCCACATCCGTGTATCAATCCCAAACGAATCGCACTGCCCCGCTCCCTCCCCATAGCCCTGTATCAATCCCCAAACTAATCCCACTGCCCCGCTCTCTCCCCATAGCCCTGTATCAATCCCCAAACTAATCCCACTGCCCCGCTCTCTCCTCATAGCCCTGTATCAATCCCCAAACTAATCCCACTGCCCCGCACCCTCCCCATATCCCTGTATAAATCCTGAACTAATCCCACTGCCCCGCTCTCTCCCCATAGCCCTGTTTAAATCGCAAACTAATCCCACTGCCCCATTCTCACCCCATAGCCCTGTATCAATCCCCAAACTAATCCCACTGCCCCGCTCTCTCCCCATAGCCAGGTATCAGTGCACAAACTAATCCCACTGCCCTGCTCTCTCCCCACAGCCCTGCATCAATCCCAAACTAATTCCACTGCCCCGCTCTCACCTCATAGCCTGGTATCAGTGCACAAACTAATCCCACTGCCCTGCTCTCTCCCCATAGCCCTGCATCAATCCCAAACTAATCCCACTGCCCCGCTCTCTCCCCATAGTCCTGTACCAATCCCAAACTAATCCCAATGCCCCGCGCTCTCCCCATAGACCTGTCTCAATCCCCAAACTAATAACACATCCCCACTCTCTCCCCATAGCCCTGTATCAATCCCCAAACTAATCCCACTGCTCCGCTATCTTCCCATAGCCCTGCGTAAATCCCAAACAAATCCAACTGCCCCGCACTCTCGCCATAGACCTGCATCAATCCCAAAATAATCCCACTTCTCCGCTCTCTCCACATAGCCCTGTATCAAACCCAAACTAATCCCAGTGCCCTGCTCTCTCCCCATAGCCCTGTATCAATCCCCAAACTAATCCCACTGCTCCGCTATCTTCCCATAGCCCTGTATCAATCTCAAACTAATCTAAATGCCCCGCTCTCTCCCCATAGACCTCTATCAATCCCAAACTTATCCCACCGGCCCTCTCTCTCCCCATAGCCCTGTATCAATCCCAAACCACTCCCAAATACCCGCTATCTCCCCATAGCCCTGTACCAATCCCAAACTAATCTTAATGCCCCGCTCTCTCCCCATAGACCTCTATCAATCCCAAACTTATCCCACTGGCCCTCTCTCTACCCATAGCCCTGTATCAATCCCAAACTAATCCCACTGACCCGCTCCCTCCATAGCTCTGTATCAATCACCAACTAATCAACTGCCCCGCTCCCACCACATAGCCCTGTACCAATCCTGAACTAATCCCAGTGCCCCGCTCTCTCTCCTAAGTCCGGTATCAATCCAAAACTAATCCCACTGCCCAACTCGCTCCCCATAGCCCTGTATCAAGTCCAAACAAATCCCAATGTCCCGCTCTCTCCCCATAGCCCTGTATCAATCCCCAAACTAATCCCACTGCCCCGCTCTCTGCCCATAGCCTTGTCTCAATCCCCAAACTAATAACACATCCCCACTCTCTCCCCATAGACCTGTATCAATACCCAAACTAATCCCACATCCCCGCTCTCTCCCCATCGCCCTGTATCAATCCCAAACTAATCCCACTGCCGTGATCTCTCCCCATAGCCCTGTATCAATCCCAAATTAATCCCACTGCCCCACTCTCACCCAATAGCCTGCTATCAATGCACAAACTAAATCCACTGCCCCGCTCCCTCACCATAGCTCTGTATCAATTCCCAAAAATAATCCCACTGTCGCGCTCCCTCACCATATCCATGTATCAATCCCCAAACTAATCCCACTGCCCCGCTCTCTCCCCATAGCCCTGTATCAATCCCCAAACTAATCCCACTGCCCCGCTCTCTCCCCATATCCCGGTATCAATCCTGAACTAATCCCACTGCCCCACTCTGCCCCATAGCCCTGTATCAATCCCAAACTAATCCCACTGTCCCAGTCTCTCCCTATAGCTCTGTATCAATCCCAAACTATTCCCAATGCCCAGCTCTCTTCCCATAGCCCTGTATCAAACTCTAACTAAAACCACTGCCCTGCTCTCTCCCAATAGCACAGTATGAATCCCCGAACGAATCCCACTGTCCCACTCTCTCCGCATATCCCTGTATCACTCCGCACACTAATTCCACTGCCCCACTCTCTCCCCATAACCCTGTATCAATCCAAAACTAATCGCACTGCCCCGCTCTCTCCCCATAGCCCTGTATCAATCCCCAAACTAATCCCACTGCCCCGCTCTCTCCCCATAGCCCTGTATCAATCCCCAAACTAATCCCATTGCCCCGCTCTCTCCCCATAGCCCTGTATCAATAACAAACTAATCCCACTGTCCCGCTCCCTCCCCATAGCCCTGTATCAATCCCAAACTAATCGCACTGCCCCGCTCTCTCCCCATAGCCCTGTATCAATCCCAAACTAATCCCACTGCCCCGCTCTATCCCCATAGCCTTGTATCAATAACAAACTAATCCCACTGTCCTGCTCTCTCGCATAGCCCTGTATCAATCCCAAACTAATCCCACTGCCCCGATATCTCCCCACATCCGTGTATCAATCCCCAAACTAATCCCACTGCCCCGCTCTCTCCTCATAGCCCTGTATCAAACCCAAACTAAAACCACTGCCCTGCTCTCTCCCAGTAGCACAGTATGAATCCCCGAACGAATCCCACTATCCCACTCTCGCCACATATCCCTGTATCAATCCGCACACTAATCCAACTGCACCGCTCTCTCTCCACAGCCCTGTATCAATTCCCAAATAATCCCACTGTACCTCTCTCTCCCCATAGCCCAGTATCAATCCCGAACTATTCCCACTGAAACACTTTGTCCCCATAGCCCTGTATCAATCCAAAAATTAATCCCACTGCCCCGCTCTCTCCCCATAGCCCTGTATCAAGTCCAAACTAATCCCACTGCCCTGCTCTCTCCCCATAGCCCTGTCTCAATGCCCAAAATAATAACACATCCCCACTCTCTCTCCATAGACCAGTATCAATGCCAAACTAATCCCACATCCCCGCTCTCTCCCCATCGCCCTGTATCAATCCCAAACTAATCCCACTGACCCAATCTCTCCCCATATCCGTGCATCAATTCCCAAAGTAATTCCACTGCCCCGCTCCCTCCCAATAGCCCGGTATCAATCGCAAACTAATCCCACTGCCCCTCTCTCTCCCCATACCCCTGTATAAATCCCCAAACTAATCCCACTGCCCCGCTCCCTCCCCATAGCCCTGTATCAATCCCCAAACTAATCCCAATGCCCCGCTCTCTCCCCATAGCCCTGTATCAATCCCAAACTAATCCCACTGACCCGCTCCCTCCATAGCTCTCTATCAATCCCAAACTAATCAACTGCCCCGCTCCCTCCACATAGCCCTGTACCAATCCTGAACTAATCCCAGTGCCCCGCTCTCTCTCCTAAATCCTGTATCAATCCAAAACTAATCCCACTGCCCAACTCGCTCCCCATAGCCCTGTATCAAGTCCAAACAAATCCCACTGTCCCGCTCTCTCCCCATAGTCCTGTATCAATCCCCAAACTAATCCCACTGCCCCGCTCTCTGCCCATAGCCTTGTCTCAATCCCCAAAATAATAACACATCCCCACTCTCTCCCCATAGAGCTGTATCAATACCCAAACTAATCCCACTGCCCAGATCTCTCCCCATATCCGTGTATCAATCCTCAAAGTAATTCCACTGCCCCGCTCCATCCCCCTAGCCCAGTATCAATCTTCAAACTAATCCCACTGCCCTGCTCACTCCCCATATCCATGTATCAATCCCCAAACTAGTCCCACTGCCCAGCTCTCTCCCCAAAGCACTGTATCAATACCCAAACTAATCCCACTGCCCCGCTCTCTCCCCATATCCCGGTATCAATCCTGAACTAATCCCACTGCCCCACTCTGCCCCATAGCCCTGTATCAATCCCAAACTAATCCCACGGTCCCACTCTCTCCCTATAGCCCTGTATCAATGCCAAACTATTCCCACTGCCCCGCTCTCTCCCAATAGCCCTGTATCAATCGCAAACTAATCCCACTGCCCCTCTCTCTCCCCATACCCCTGTATAAATCCCAAATTAATCCGACAACCCCACTCTCTCCCCAAAGTCCTGTATCAACACCAAACTAATCCCACTGTCCCACTCTCTCCTCATAGCCCTGTATCAATCCCAAACTAATCCCACTGCCCCGCTCTCTCCCCATAGCCCTGTATCAATCCCAAACTACTCCCACTGTCCCGCTCTCTCCCCAGAGACCTGTATCAATCCCCAAACTAATCCCACTGTCCCGCTCTCTCCCCATAGCCCTGTATCAATAACAAACTAATCCCACTGTCCCGCTCCCTCCCCATAGCCCTGTATCAATCCCAAACGAATCCCACTGCCCCGCTCTCTTCCCAAAGCCCTGTATCAATCCCAAACCACTCCCAAATCCCAGCCATCTCCCCATAGCCCTGTATCAATCCCCAAACTAATCCCAATGCACCAATCTCTCCCCATAGCCCTGTATCACTCCCCAAACTAATCCCACTGCCCTGCTCTCTCCCCATAGCCCTGTATCAATCCCCAAACTAGTCCCACTGTCCCGCTCTCTCCCAATAGCCCTGTATCAATCCCCAAAATAATCCCACTGTCCCACTCTCTCCCCATAGCCCTGTATTAAACCCCAAACTAATCCCACATCCCCGCTCTCTCCCCATAGCCCTGTATCAATCCGCTAAACAATTCCACTGCCCCGCTCTCTCGCCATAGCACTGTATCAATCCCCAAACTAATCTCACAGTCCCGCTCTCTCCCCATAGCCCTGTATCAATCCCCAAACTAATCCCACTGCCCCACTCTCTCCCCATAGCCCTGTATCAATACCAAACTAATCCCACTGCCCCGCTCTCTCCCCATAGACCTGTATCAATCCCAAACTAATCCAACTGCTCCGCTCTCTCCCCATAGCCCGGCATCCATCCCAAACTAATCCCGCTGCCCTGCTCTCTCCCCATAGTCCTGTATCAATCCCCGAAATAATCCCACTGTCCCGCTCTCTCCCCATAGCACTGTATCAATCCCCAAACTAATCCCACAGCAAGCTCTCTCCCCATAGCCCTGTATCAATCCCAAACTAATCCCACTGCCCCGCTCTCTCCACATAGCCCTGTATCAATCCCCAAACTAATCTCTCTGCCCCGCTCTCTCCCCATAGCCCTGTATCAATCCGCAACCATTCCGACTGCCCCACTCTCTCCCCATAGCACTGTAGCAATCCCCAAACTAATCTCACTGTCCCGCTCTCTCTCCATAGCGCTGTATCAATTCCCAAATAATCCCACTGTCCCGCTCTCTCTCCATAGCCCTGTATCAATCCCCAAACTAATCCCACTGCCCCGCTCTCTCCCCACAGCCCTGTATCAAACACCAAACTAATCCCACTGCCCTGCTCTCTCCCCATAGCCCTGTATCAATCCCCAAACTAATCCCACTGTCCTGCTCTCTCCCCATAGCCCTGTATCAATCCCAAACTAATCCCACTGCCCCGCTCTCTCCCCATAGCCCTGTATCAAACCCAAACAAATCCCACTGCCCTGCTCCCTCCCCATAGCCCTGTATCAATCCCAAACTAATACCACTGTCCCGCTCTCTCCTTTTGGCACTGTATCAATCCCAAACTAATACCACTGTCCCGCTCTCTCCTCATAGACCTGTATTAATCCCAAACTAATACCACTGTCCCGCTCTCTCCTCATAGCCCTGTATCAATCCCAAAGTAATCCCACTGTCCCGCTCCCTCACAATAGCCTTGTATCAATCCCTAACTAATCTCACTAACCCACTTTCACCCCATTGCCCTGGATCAATCCCCAAACTAATCCCACTGCCCCGCTCTCTCCCCATAGCCCTGTATCAATAACAAACTAGTTCCATTGCGCCCCTCTCTCCCCATAGCCCTGTATGAATCCCAAACGAATTCCACAATCCCGCTCTCTCCCCAGAGCCCTGTATCAATCCCAAACTAATCCCACTGCCCCGCTCTCTTCCCGTAGCCCTGTATCAATCCCAAATGAATCCCTCTGCCCCGCTCTCTCCCCAGAGACCTGTATCAATTCCCAAACTAATCCCACTGCCCCGCTCTCTCCCCATAGCCCTGTATCAATAACAAACTAGTTGCATTGCGCCTCTCTCTCTCCATAGACTTGTATCAATCCCAAACTAATCCCAATGCCCCACTCTCTCCCCATAGCCCTGTATCAATCCCCAAACTAATCCCACTGTCCCGCTCTCTCCCCATATCCCTGTATCAATAACAAACTAGTTCCATTGCGCCTCTCTCTCCCCATAGCCCTGTATCAATGCCAAACTAATCCCACTGCCCCGCTCTCTATCCGTAGCCCTGTATCAATCCCAAATGAATCCCACTGCCCCGCACTCTCCCCAGAGCCCTGTATCAATTCCCAAACTAATCCCACTGCCCCGCTCTCTCCCCATAGCCCTGTATCAATAACAAACTAGTTCCATTGCGCCTCTCTCTCTCCATAGCCCTGTATCAATCCCAAACTAATCCCACTGCCCCACTCTCTCCCCATAGCCCTGTATCAATCCCCAAACTAAACCCACTGTCCCGCTCTCTCCCCATATCCCTGTATCAATACCAAATTAAACCAACTGCTCCGCTCTCTCCCCATAGCCCGGCATCAATCCCAAACTAATCCCGCTGCCCTGCTCTCTCCCCATAGCCCTGTATCAATCCCAAACTAATCCCACTTCCATGCTCTATCCCCACAGCCCTGTATCAATCCCAAACTAATCCCACTGCCCCACTCTCTCCCCATAGCCCTGTATCAATCCCAAAGTAATCCCACTGTCCCACTCTCTCCCCAAAGCCCTGTATCAATCCCCAAACTAATCCCACTGCCCCGCTCTCTCTCCATAGCCCTGTATCAATCCCCAAACTAATCCCACTACCCTGCTCTCTCCCCTCTGCCCTGTATCAATCCCCAAACTAATCCCACTGTCCTGCTCTCTCCCCATAGCCCAGTATCAATTTCAAACTAATCCCACTGTCCTGCTCTCTCCTCTTGGCCCTGTATCAATCCCAAACTAATCCTACTGCCCCGCTCTCTCCTCATAGCCCTGTATCAATCCCAAAGTAATCCCACTGCCCCGCTCCCTCCCCATAGCCTTGTATCAATCCCTAACTAATCTCACTGCCCCACTTTCACCCCATAGCCCTGGATCAATCCCCAAACTAATCCCACTGCCCCGCTCTCTCCCCATAACCCTGTATCAATAACAAACTAGTTCCATTGCGCCCCTCTCTCCCCATAGCCCTGTATGAATGCCAAACGAATTCCACAATCCCGCTCTCTCCCCAGAGCCCTGTATCAATCCCAAACTAATCCTACTGCCCCGCTCTCTCCCCATAGCCCTGTATCAATACCAAACTAATCCTACTGACCCGCTCTCTTCCCGTAGCCCTGTATCAATCCCAAATGAATCCCACTGCCCCGCTCTCTCCCCATAGCCCTGTATCAATCCCCAAACTAATCCCACTGACCCGACTCTCCCCATAGCCCTGTATCAATAGCAAAATAATCCCACTACCCCGCTCTCTCCCCATAGCCCTGTATCAATCCCAAATGAATCCCACTGCCCCGCTCTCTCCCCAGAGCCCCGTATCAATTCCCAAACTAATCCCACTACCCCGCTCTCTCCCCATAGCTCTGAATCAATCCCCAAACTAATCCCAATGTCCCACTCTCACCCCATAGCCCTGTATCAATGCCAAACTAATCCCACTGCCCGACTCTCTCCCCATAGCCCTGTATCAATCCCAAACAAATCCCACTGCCCCGCTCCCTCCCCATAGCCCTGTATCAATCCCTAACTAATCCCACTGCCCCACTCTCACCCCATAGCCCTGTATCAATCCCAAACTAATCCCAGTATCCCGCTCTCTCCTCATAGCCCTGTATCAATCCCCAAACTAATCCCACTGCCCCGCTCTCTCCCCATATCCCTGTATCAATCCCAAACGAATCCCACTGCCCCGCTCTCTCCCCAGAGCCCTGTATCAATCCCCAAACTAGTCCCACTGCTCCGCTCTCTCCCCATAGCCCTGTATCAATCCCAAACTAATCCCACTGTCCCACTCACTCCCCATAGCCCTGTATCAATCCCCAAATTAATCCCACTGCCCCGCTCCCTCCCCATAGCCCTGTATGAATCCCAAACGAATTCCACAATCCCGCTCTCTCCCCAGAGCCCTGTATCATTAACAAACTAGTTCCATTGCGCCTCTCTCTCCCCATAGCCCTGTATCAATACCAAACAAATCCCACTGCCCCGCTCTCTATCCATAGCCCTGTATCAATCCCAAATGAATCCCACTGCTCCGCTCTTTCCCCAGAGCCCTGTATCAATTCCCAAACTAATCCCACTGCCCCGCTCTCTCTCCATAGCCCTGTGTCAATAACAAACTAGTTCCATTGCGCCTCTCTCTCCCCATAGCCCTGTATCAATCCCAAACTAATCCCACTGCCCCACTCTCTGCCCATAGCCCTGTATCAATCCCCAAACTAATCCCACTGTCCCGCTCTCTCCCCATATCCCTGTATAAATACCAAATTAAACCAACTGCTCCGCTCTCTCCCCATAGCCCGGCATCAATCCCAAACTAATCCCGCTGCCCTGCTCTCTCCCTATAGTCCTGTATCAATCCCCAAACTAATCCCACTGTCTTGCTGTCTCCCCATAGCACTGTATCAATCCCCAAACTAATCTCACTGCCCTGCTCACTCCCCATAGCCCTGTATCAATCCCCAATCATTCCCACTGCCCCACTCTCTCCCCATAGCACTGTAGCAATCCCGAAACTAATCCCACTGACCCGCTCTCTCTCCATAGCCTTGTATCAATCCCCAAACTAATCCCACTGACCCGCTCTCTCCCCACAGCCTGTATCAATCCCCAAACTAATCCCACTGTCCTGCTCTCTCCCCATATCCCTGTATCAATCCCAAAACTAATCCCACTGCTCCAGTCTCTCCCCATAGCCCTGTATCAAACCCCAAACTAATCCCACTGCCCCGCTCTCTCCCCATAGCCCTGTATCAATCCCAAACTAATCCCACTTCCATGCTCTATCCCCATAGCCCTGTATCAATCCCAAACTAATCCCACTGTCCCACTCTCTCCCCAAAGCCCTGTATCAATCCCCAAACTAATCCCACTGCCCCGCTCTCTCCCCATAGCCCTGTATCAATCCCCAAACTAATCCCACTGCCCTGCTCTCTCCCCTCTGCCCTGTATCAATCCCCAAACTAAACCCACTGTCCTGCTCTCTCCCCATAGCCCAGTATCAAATTCAAACTAATCCCACTGTCCTGCTCTCTCCTCTTGGCCCTGTATCAATCCCAAACTAATCCCACTGTCCCACTCTCTCCCCAAAGCCCTGTATCAATCCCCAAACTAATCCCACTGCCCCGCTCTCTCCCCATAGCCCTGTATCAATCCCCAAACTAATCCCACTGCCCTGCTCTCTCCCCTCTGCCCTGTATCAATCCCCAAACTAATTCCACTGTCCTGCTCTCTCCCCATAGCCCAGTATCAATTTCAAACTAATCCCACTGTCCTGCTCTCTCCTCTTGGCCCTGTATCAATCCCAAACTAATACCACTGTCCCGCTCTCTCCTCATAGCCCTGTATCAATCCCAAAGTAATCCCACTGCCCCGCTCCCTCCCCATTGCCCTGTATGAATCCCAAACAAATTCCACAATCCCGCTCTCTCCCCAGAGCCCTGTATCAATCCCAAACTAATCCTACTGACCCGCTCTCTCCCCATAGCCCTGTATCAATCCCAAACTAATCCTACTGCCCCGCTCTCTCCCCATAGCCCTGTATCAATACCAAACTAATCCCACTGCCCCGCTCTCTTCCCGTAGCCCTGTATCAATCCCAAATGAATCCCAATGCCCCGCTCTCTCCCCATAGCCCTGTATCAATCCCAAACTAATCCCACTGTCCCACTCTCTCCCCATAGCCCTGAATCAATCCCCAAATTAATCCCACTGCCCCGCTCCCTCCCCATAGCCCTGTATGAATCCCAAACGAATTCCACAATCCCGCTCTCTCCCCAGAGCCCTGTATCAATAACAAACTAGTTCCTTTGCGCCTCTCTCTCCCCATAGCCTTGTATCAATACCAAACTAATCCCACTGCCCCGCTCTCTATCCATAGCCCTGTATCAATCCCAAATGAATCCCACTGCCCCGCTCTCTCCCCAGAGCCCTGTATCAATTCCCAAACTAATCCCACTGCCCCGCTCTCTCTCCATAGCCCTGTGTCAATAACAAACTAGTTCCATTGCGCCTCTCTCTCCCCATAGCCCTGTATCAATCCCAAACTAATCCCACTGCCCCACTCTCTGCCCATAGCCCTGTATCAATCCCCAAACTAATCCCACTGTCCCGCTCTCTCCCCATATCCCTGTATCAATACCAAATTAAACCAACTGCTCCGCTCTCTCCCCATAGCCCGGCATCAATCCCAAACTAATCCCGCTGCCCTGCTCTCTCCCCATAGTCCTGTATCAATCCCCAAACTAATCCCACTGTCTTGCTGTCTCCCCATAGCACTGTATCAATCCCCAAACTAATCTCACTGCCCCGCTCACTCCCCATAGCCCTGTATCAATCCCCAATCATTCCCACTGCCCCACTCTCTCCCCATAGCACTGTAGCAATCCCGAAACTAATCCCACTGACCCGCTCTCTCTCCATAGCCTTGTATCAATCCCCAAACTAATCCCACTGACCCGCTCTCTCCCCACAGCCTGTATCAATCCCCAAACTAATCCCACTGTCCTGCTCTCTCCCCATATCCCTGTATCAATCCCAAAACTAATCCCACTGCTCCAGTCTCTCCCCATAGCCCTGTATCAAACCCCAAACTACTCCCACTGCCCCGCTCTCTCCCCATAGCCCAGTATCAATCCCAAACTAATCCCACTTCCATGCTCTATCCCCATAGCCCTGTATCAATCCCAAACTAATCCCACTGTCCCACTCTCTCCCCAAAGCCCTGTATCAATCCCCAAACTAATCCCACTGCCCCGCTCTCTCCCCATAGCCCTGTATCAATCCCCAAACTAATCCCACTGCCCTGCTCTCTCCCCTCTGCCCTGTATCAATCCCCAAACTAATCCCACTGTCCTGCTCTCTCCCCATAGCCCAGTATCAATTTCAAACTAATCCCACTGTCCTGCACTCTCCTCTTGGCCCTGTATCAATCCCAAACTAATCCCACTGTCCCACTCTCTCCCCATAGCCCTGTATCAATCCCCAAACTAATCCCACTGCCGCGCTCTCTCCCCATAGCCCTGTATCAATCCCCAAACTAATCCCACCGCCCTGCTCTCTCCCCTCTGCCCTGTATCAATCCCCAAACTAATCCCACTGTCCTGCTCTCTCCCCATAGCCCAGAATCAATTTCAAACTAATCCCACTGTCCTGCTCTCTCCTCTTGGCCCTGTATCAATCCCAAACTAATACCACTGTCCCGCTCTCTCCTCATAGCCCTGTATCAATCCCAAAGTAATCCCACTGCCCCGCTCCCTCCCCATAGCCCTGTATGAATCCCAAACAAATTCCACAATCCCGCTCTCTCCCCAGAGCCCTGTATCAATCCCAAACTAATCCTACTGCCCCGCTCTCTCCCCATAGCCCTGTATCAATACCAAACTAATCCCACTGCCCCGCTCTCTTCCCGTAGCCCTGTATCAATCCCAAATGAATCCCAATGCCCCGCTCTCTCCCCAGAGCCCTGTATCAATTCCCAAACTAATCCCACTTCCACGCTCTCTCCCCATAGCCCTGTATCAATAACAAACTAGTTCCATTGCGCCTCTCTCTCCCCATAGCCCAGTATCAATCCCCAAACTAATCCCACTGTCCCACTCTCACCCCATAGCCCTGTATCAATCCCCAAACTAATCCCACTGCCCCGCTGTCTCCCCATAGCCCTGTATCAAAACCAAACTAATTCCATTGCGCCCATCTCTCCCCATAGCCCTGTATCAATCCCAAACTAGTCCCACTGTCTTGCTCTCTCCTCATATCCAAGTATCAATCCCCAAACATATCCCACTGCCCCGCATCCTCCTCATAGCCGTGTATCAATCCCCAAAATAATCCCACTGTCCCGCTCTCTCCTCATAACCCTGTATCAATCCCAAACTAATACCAATGCCCTGCTCCCTCCCCATAGCCCTGTATCAATCCACAAACTAATCCCACCGCCCCGCACCCTCCCCATAGCCCTGTATCAATCCCAAACTAATCCCACTGTCCCGCTCTCTCCTCATAGCCCTGTATCAATCCCAAACTAATCCCACTGCCCCGCTCTCTCCCCATAGCCTTGTATCAATAACAAACTAATCCCGCTGTCCTGCTCTCTCTCCATAGCCCTGTATCAATCCGAAACTAATCCCACTGCCCCGATATCTCCCCACATCCGTGTATCAATCCCAAACGAATCGCACTGTCCCGCTCTCTCCTCATAGCCCTGTATCAATCCCCAAACTAATCCCACTGCCCCGCACCCTCCCCATAGCCCTGTATAAATCCTGAACTAATCCCACTGCCCCGCTCTCTCCCCATAGCCCTGTTTAAATCGCAAACTAATCCCACTGCCCCATTCTCACCCCATAGCCCTGTATCAATCCCCAAACTAATCCCACTGCCCCGCTCTCTCCCCATAGCCAGGTATCAGTGCACAAACTAATCCCACTGCCCTGCTCTCTCCCCACAGCCCTGCATCAATCCCAAACTAATTCCACTGCCCCGCTCTCACCTCATAGCCTGGTATCAGTGCACAAACTAATCCCACTGCCCTGCTCTCTCCCCATAGCCCTGCATCAATCCCAAACTAATCCCACTGCCCCGCTCTCTCCCCATAGTCCTGTACCAATCCCAAACTAATCCCAATGCCCCGCGCTCTCCCCATAGACCTGTCTCAATCCCCAAACTAATAACACATCCCCACTCTCTCCCCATAGCCCTGTATCAATCCCCAAACTAATCCCACTGCTCCGCTATCTTCCCATAGCCCTGCGTAAATCCCAAACAAATCCAACTGCCCCGCACTCTCGCCATAGACCTGCATCAATTCCAAAATAATCCCACTTCTCCGCTCTCTCCACATAGCCCTGTATCAAACCCAAACTAATCCCAGTGCCCTGCTCGCTCCCCATAGCCCTGTATCAATCCCCAAACTAATCCCACTGCCCCGCTCTCTCCCCATAGCCCTGTATCAATCCCCAAACTAATCCCACTGCTCCGCTATCTTCCCATAGCCCTGTATCAATCTCAAACTAATCTAAATGCCCCGCTCTCTCCCCATAGACCTCTATCAATCCCAAACTTATCCCACCGGCCCTCTCTCTCCCCATAGCCCTGTATCAATCCCAAACCACTCCCAAATACCCGCTATCTCCCCATAGCCCTGTACCAATCCCAAACTAATCTTAATGCCCCGCTCTCTCCCCATAGACCTCTATCAATCCCAAACTTATCCCACTGGCCCTCTCTCTACCCATAGCCCTGTATCAATCCCAAACTAATCCCACTGACCCGCTCCCTCCATAGCTCTGTATCAATCACCAACTAATCAACTGCCCCGCTCCCACCACATAGCCCTGTACCAATCCTGAACTAATCCCAGTGCCCCGCTCTCTCTCCTAAGTCCGGTATCAATCCAAAACTAATCCCACTGCCCAACTCGCTCCCCATAGCCCTGTATCAAGTCCAAACAAATCCCAATGTCCCGCTCTCTCCCCATAGCCCTGTATCAATCCCCAAACTAATCCCACTGCCCCGCTCTCTGCCCATAGCCTTGTCTCAATCCCCAAACTAATAACACATCCCCACTCTCTCCCCATAGACCTGTATCAATACCCAAACTAATCCCACATCCCCGCTCTCTCCCCATCGCCCTGTATCAATCCCAAACTAATCCCACTGCCGTGATCTCTCCCCATAGCCCTGTATCAATCCCAAATTAATCCCACTGCCCCACTCTCACCCAATAGCCTGCTATCAATGCACAAACTAAATCCACTGCCCCGCTCCCTCACCATAGCTCTGTATCAATTCCCAAAAATAATCCCACTGTCGCGCTCCCTCACCATATCCATGTATCAATCCCCAAACTAATCCCACTGCCCCGCTCTCTCCCCATAGCCCTGTATCAATCCCCAAACTAATCCCACTGCCCCGCTCTCTCCCCATATCCCGGTATCAATCCTGAACTAATCCCACTGCCCCACTCTGCCCCATAGCCCTGTATCAATCCCAAACTAATCCCACTGTCCCAGTCTCTCCCTATAGCTCTGTATCAATCCCAAACTATTCCCAATGCCCAGCTCTCTTCCCATAGCCCTGTATCAAACTCTAACTAAAACCACTGCCCTGCTCTCTCCCAATAGAACAGTATGAATCCCCGAACGAATCCCACTGTCCCACTCTCTCCGCATATCCCTGTATCACTCCGCACACTAATTCCACTGCCCCACTCTCTCCCCATAACCCTGTATCAATCCAAAACTAATCGCACTGCTCCGCTCTCTCCCCATAGCCCTGTATCAATCCCCAAACTAATCCCACTGCCCCGCTCTCTCCCCATAGCCCTGTATCAATCCCCAAACTAATCCCATTGCCCCGCTCTCTCCCCATAGCCCTGTATCAATAACAAACTAATCCCACTGTCCCGCTCCCTCCCCATAGCCCTGTATCAATCCCAAACTAATCGCACTGCCCCGCTCTCTCCCCATAGCCCTGTATCAATCCCAAACTAATCCCACTGCCCCGCTCTATCCCCATAGCCTTGTATCAATAACAAACTAATCCCACTGTCCTGCTCTCTCGCATAGCCCTGTATCAATCCCAAACTAATCCCACTGCCCCGATATCTCCCCACATCCGTGTATCAATCCCCAAACTAATCCCACTGCCCCGCTCTCTCCTCATAGCCCTGTATCAAACCCAAACTAAAACCACTGCCCTGCTCTCTCCCAGTAGCACAGTATGAATCCCCGAACGAATCCCACTATCCCACTCTCGCCACATATCCCTGTATCAATCCGCACACTAATCCAACTGCACCGCTCTCTCTCCACAGCCCTGTATCAATTCCCAAATAATCCCACTGTACCTCTCTCTCCCCATAGCCCAGTATCAATCCCGAACTATTCCCACTGAAACACTTTGTCCCCATAGCCCTGTATCAATCCAAAAATTAATCCCACTGCCCCGCTCTCTCCCCATAGCCCTGTATCAAGTCCAAACTAATCCCACTGCCCTGCTCTCTCCCCATAGCCCTGTCTCAATGCCCAAAATAATAACACATCCCCACTCTCTCTCCATAGACCAGTATCAATGCCAAACTAATCCCACATCCCCGCTCTCTCCCCATCGCCCTGTATCAATCCCAAACTAATCCCACTGACCCAATCTCTCCCCATATCCGTGCATCAATTCCCAAAGTAATTCCACTGCCCCGCTCCCTCCCAATAGCCCGGTATCAATCGCAAACTAATCCCACTGCCCCTCTCTCTCCCCATACCCCTGTATAAATCCCCAAACTAATCCCACTGCCCCGCTCCCTCCCCATAGCCCTGTATCAATCCCCAAACTAATCCCAATGCCCCGCTCTCTCCCCATAGCCCTGTATCAATCCCAAACTAATCCCACTGACCCGCTCCCTCCATAGCTCTCTATCAATCCCAAACTAATCAACTGCCCCGCTCCCTCCACATAGCCCTGTACCAATCCTGAACTAATCCCAGTGCCCCGCTCTCTCTCCTAAATCCTGTATCAATCCAAAACTAATCCCACTGCCCAACTCGCTCCCCATAGCCCTGTATCAAGTCCAAACAAATCCCACTGTCCCGCTCTCTCCCCATAGTCCTGTATCAATCCCCAAACTAATCCCACTGCCCCGCTCTCTGCCCATAGCCTTGTCTCAATCCCCAAAATAATAACACATCCCCACTCTCTCCCCATAGAGCTGTATCAATACCCAAACTAATCCCACTGCCCAGATCTCTCCCCATATCCGTGTATCAATCCTCAAAGTAATTCCACTGCCCCGCTCCATCCCCCTAGCCCAGTATCAATCTTCAAACTAATCCCACTGCCCTGCTCACTCCCCATATCCATGTATCAATCCCCAAACTAGTCCCACTGCCCAGCTCTCTCCCCAAAGCACTGTATCAATACCCAAACTAATCCCACTGCCCCGCTCTCTCCCCATATCCCGGTATCAATCCTGAACTAATCCCACTGCCCCACTCTGCCCCATAGCCCTGTATCAATCCCAAACTAATCCCACGGTCCCACTCTCTCCCTATAGCCCTGTATCAATGCCAAACTATTCCCACTGCCCCGCTCTCTCCCAATAGCCCTGTATCAATCGCAAACTAATCCCACTGCCCCTCTCTCTCCCCATACCCCTGTATAAATCCCAAATTAATCCCACTACCCCACTCTCTCCCCAAAGTCCTGTATCAACACCAAACTAATCCCACTGTCCCACTCTCTCCTCATAGCCCTGCATCAATCCCAAACTAATCCCACTGCCCCGCTCTCTCCCCATAGCCCTGTATCAATCCCAAACTACTCCCACTGTCCCGCTCTCTCCCCAGAGACCTGTATCAATCCCCAAACTAATCCCACTGTCCCGCTCTCTCCCCATAGCCCTGTATCAATAACAAACTAATCCCACTGTCCCGCTCCCTCCCCATAGTCCTGTATCAATCCCAAACGAATCCCACTGCCCCGCTCTCTTCCCAAAGCCCTGTATCAATCCCAAACCACTCCCAAATCCCAGCCATCTCCCCATAGCCCTGTATCAATCCCCAAACTAATCCCAATGCACCAATCTCTCCCCATAGCCCTGTATCACTCCCCAAACTAATCCCACTGCCCTGCTCTCTCCCCATAGCCCTGTATCAATCCCCAAACTAGTCCCACTGTCCCGCTCTCTCCCAATAGCCCTGTATCAATCCCCAAAATAATCCCACTGTCCCACTCTCTCCCCATAGCCCTGTATTAAACCCCAAACTAATCCCACATCCCCGCTCTCTCCCCATAGCCCTGTATCAATCCGCTAAACAATTCCACTGCCCCGCTCTCTCGCCATAGCACTGTATCAATCCCCAAACTAATCTCACAGTCCCGCTCTCTCCCCATAGCCCTGTATCAATCCCCAAACTAATCCCACTGCCCCACTCTCTCCCCATAGCCCTGTATCAATACCAAACTAATCCCACTGCCCCGCTCTCTCCCCATAGACCTGTATCAATCCCAAACTAATCCAACTGCTCCGCTCTCTCCCCATAGCCCGGCATCCATCCCAAACTAATCCCGCTGCCCTGCTCTCTCCCCATAGTCCTGTATCAATCCCCAAAATAATCCCACTGTCCCGCTCTCTCCCCATAGCACTGTATCAATCCCCAAACTAATCCCACAGCAAGCTCTCTCCCCATAGCCCTGTATCAATCCCAAACTAATCCCACTGCCCCGCTCTCTCCACATAGACCTGTATCAATCCCCAAACTAATCTCTCTGCCCCGCTCTCTCCCCATAGCCCTGTATCAATCCGCAACCATTCCGACTGCCCCACTCTCTCCCCATAGCACTGTAGCAATCCCCAAACTAATCTCACTGTCCCGCTCTCTCTCCATAGCGCTGTATCAATTCCCAAATAATCCCACTGTCCCGCTCTCTCTCCATAGCCCTGTATCAATCCCCAAACTAATCCCACTGCCCCGCTCTCTCCCCACAGCCCTGTATCAAACACCAAACTAATCCCACTGCCCTGCTCTCTCCCCATAGCCCTGTATCAATCCCCAAACTAATCCCACTGTCCTGCTCTCTCCCCATAGCCCTGTATCAATCCCAAACTAATCCCACTGCCCCGCTCTCTCCCCATAGCCCTGTATCAAACCCAAACAAATCCCACTGCCCTGCTCCCTCCCCATAGCCCTGTATCAATCCCAAACTAATACCACTGTCCCGCTCTCTCCTTTTGGCCCTGTATCAATCCCAAACTAATACCACTGTCCCGCTCTCTCCTCATAGACCTGTATTAATCCCAAACTAATACCACTGTCCCGCTCTCTCCTCATAGCCCTGTATCAATCCCAAAGTAATCCCACTGTCCCGCTCCCTCACAATAGCCTTGTATCAATCCCTAACTAATCTCACTAACCCACTTTCACCCCATAGCCCTGGATCAATCCCCAAACTAATCCCACTGCCCCGCTCTCTCCCCATAACCCTGTATCAATAACAAACTAGTTCCATTGCGCCCCTCTCTCCCCATAGCCCTGTATGAATGCCAAACGAATTCCACAATCCTGCTCTCTCCCCAGAGCCCTGTATCAATCCCAAACTAATCCTACTGCCCCGCTCTCTCCCCATAGCCCTGTATCAATACCAAACTAATCCTACTGACCCGCTCTCTTCCCGTAGCCCTGTATCAATCCCAAATGAATCCCACTGCCCCGCTCTCTCCCCATAGCCCTGTATCAATCCCCAAACTAATCCCACTGACCCGACTCTCCCCATAGCCCTGTATCAATAGCAAGATAATCCCACTACCCCGCTCTCTCCCCATAGCCCTGTATCAATCCCAAATGAATCCCACTGCCCCGCTCTCCCCCCAGAGCCCCGTATCAATTCCCAAACTAATCCCACTACCCCGCTCTCTCCCCATAGCCCTGAATCAATCCCCAAACTAATCCCACTGTCCCACTCTCACCCCATAGCCCTGTATCAATGCCAAACTAATCCCACTGCCCCACTCTCTCCCCATAGCCCTGTATCAATCCCAAACAAATCCCACTGCCCCGCTCCCTCCCCATAGCCCTGTATCAATCCCTAACTAATCCCACTGCCCCACTCTCACCCCATAGCCCTGTATCAATCCCAAACTAATCCCAGTATCCCGCTCTCTCCTCATAGACCTGTATCAATCCCCAAACTAATCCCACTGCCCCGCTCTCTCCCCATATCCCTGTATCAATCCCAAACGAATCCCACTGCCCCGCTCTCTCCCCAGAGCCCTGTATCAATCCCCAAACTAGTCCCACTGCTCCGCTCTCTCCCCATAGCCCTGTATCAATCCCAAACTAATCCCACTGTCCCACTCACTCCCCATAGCCCTGTATCAATCCCCAAATTAATCCCACTGCCCCGCTCCCTCCCCATAGCCCTGTATGAATCCCAAACGAATTCCACAATCCCGCTCTCTCCCCAGAGCCCTGTATCATTAACAAACTAGTTCCTTTGCGCCTCTCTCTCCCCATAGCCCTGTATCAATACCAAACTAATCCCACTGCCCCGCTCTCTATCCATAGCCCTGTATCAATCCCAAATGAATCCCACTGCTCCGCTCTTTCCCCAGAGCCCTGTATCAATTCCCAAACTAATCCCACTGCCCCGCTCTCTCTCCATAGCCCTGTGTCAATAACAAACTAGTTCCATTGCGCCTCTCTCTCCCCATAGCCCTGTATCAATCCCAAACTAATCCCACTGCCCCACTCTCTGCCCATAGCCCTGTATCAATCCCCAAACTAATCCCACTGTCCCGCTCTCTCCCCATATCCCTGTATCAATACCAAATTAAACCAACTGCTCCGCTCTCTCCCCATAGCCCGGCATCAATCCCAAACTAATCCCGCTGCCCTGCTCTCTCCCCATAGTCCTGTATCAATCCCCAAACTAATCCCACTGTCTTGCTGTCTCCCCATAGCACTGTATCAATCCCCAAACTAATCTCACTGCCCTGCTCACTCCCCATAGCCCTGTATCAATCCCCAATCATTCCCACTGCCCCACTCTCTCCCCATAGCACTGTAGCAATCCCGAAACTAATCCCACTGACCCGCTCTCTCTCCATAGCCTTGTATCAATCCCCAAACTAATCCCACTGACCCGCTCTCTCCCCACAGCCTGTATCAATCCCCAAACTAATCCCACTGTCCTGCTCTCTCCCCATATCACTGTATCAATCCCAAAACTAATCCCACTGCTCCAGTCTCTCCCCATAGCCCTGTATCAAACCCCAAACTAATCCCACTGCCCCGCTCTCTCCCCATAGCCCTGTATCAATCCCAAACTAATCCCACTTCCATGCTCTATCCCCAAAGCCCTGTATCAATCCCAAACTAATCCCACTGTCCCACTCTCTCCCCAAAGCCCTGTATCAATCCCCAAACTAATCCCACTGCCCCGCTCTCTCCCCATAGCCCTGTATCAATCCCCAAACTAATCCCACTGCCCTGCTCTCTCCCCTCTGCCCTGTATCAATCCTCAAACTAATCCCACTGTCCTGCTCTCTCCCCATAGCCCAGTATCAATTTCAAACTAATCCCACTGTCCTGCTCTCTCCTCTTGGCCCTGTATCAATCCCAAACTAATCCCACTGTCCCACTCTCTCCCCAAAGCCCTGTATCAATCCCCAAACTAATCCCACTGCCCCGCTCTCTCCCCATAGCCCTGTATCAATCCCCAAACTAATCCCACTGCCCTGCTCTCTCCCCTCTGCCCTGTATCAATCCCCAAACTAATCCCACTGTCCTGCTCTCTCCCCATAGCCCAGTATCAATTTCAAACTAATCCCACTGTCCTGCTCTCTCCTCTTGGCCCTGTATCAATCCCAAACTAATACCACTGTCCCGCTCTCTCCTCATAGCCCTGTATCAATCCCAAAGTAATCCCACTGCCCCGCTCCCTCCCCATTGCCCTGTATCAATCCCAAACAAATTCCACAATCCCGCTCTCTCCCCAGAGCCCTGTATCAATCCCAAACTAATCCTACTGCCCCGCTCTCTCCCCATAGCCCTGTATCAATACCAAACTAATCCCACTGCCCCGCTCTCTTCCCGTAGCCCTGTATCAATCCCAAATGAATCCCAATGCCCCGCTCTCTCCCCATAGCCCTGTATCAATCCCAAACTAATCCCACTGTCCCACTCTCTCCCCATAGCCCTGTATCAATCCCCAAATTAATCCCACTGCCGCGCTCCCTCCCCATAGCCCTGTATGAATCCCAAACGAATTCCACAATCCCGCTCTCTCCCCAGAGCCCTGTATCAATAACAAACTAGTTCCTTTGCGCCTCTCTCTCCCCATAGCCTTGTATCAATACCAAACTAATCCCACTGCCCCGCTCTCTATCCATAGCCCTGTATCAATCCCAAATGAATCCCACTGCCCCGCTCTCTCCCCAGAGCCCTGTATCAATTCCCAAACTAATCCCACTGCCCCGCTCTCTCTCCATAGCCCTGTGTCAATAACAAACTAGTTCCATTGCGCCTCTCTCTCCCCATAGCCCTGTATCAATCCCAAACTAATCCCACTGCCCCACTCTCTGCCCATAGCCCTGTATCAATCCCCAAACTAATCCCACTGTCCCGCTCTCTCCCCATATCCCTGTATCAATACCAAATTAAACCAACTGCTCCGCTCTCTCCCCATAGCCCGGCATCAATCCCAAACTAATCCCGCTGCCCTGCTCTCTCCCCATAGTCCTGTATCAATCGCCAAAATAATCCCACTGTCTTGCTGTCTCCCCATAGCACTGTATCAATCCCCAAACTAATCTCACTGCCCCACTCACTCCCCATAGCCCTGTATCAATCCCCAATCATTCCCACTGCCCCACTCTCTCCCCATAGCACTGTAGCAATCCCGAAACTAATCCCACTGACCCGCTCTCTCTCCATAGCCTTGTATCAATCCCCAAACTAATCCCACTGACCCGCTCTCTCCCCACAGCCTGTATCAATCCCCAAACTAATCCCACTGTCCTGCTCTCTCCCCATATCCCTGTATCAATCCCAAAACTAATCCCACTGCTCCAGTCTCTCCCCATAGCCCTGTATCAAACCCCAAACTACTCCCACTGCCCCGCTCTCTCCCCATAGCCCAGTATCAATCCCAAACTAATCCCACTTCCATGCTCTATCCCCATAGCCCTGTATCAATCCCAAACTAATCCCACTGTCCCACTCTCTCCCCAAAGCCCTGTATCAATCCCCAAACTAATCCCACTGCCCCGCTCTCTCCCCATAGCCCTGTATCAATCCCCAAACTAATCCCACTGCCCTGCTCTCTCCCCTCTGCCCTGTATCAATCCCCAAACTAATCCCACTGTCCTTCTCTCTCCCCATAGCCCAGTATCAATTTCAAACTAATCCCACTGTCCTGCTCTCTCCTCTTGGCCCTGTATCAATCCCAAACTAATACCACTGTCCCGCTCTCTCCTCATAGCCCTGTATCAATCCCAAAGTAATCCCACTGCCCCGCTCCCTCCCCATAGCCCTGTATGAATCCCAAACAAATTCCACAATCCCGCTCTCTCCCCAGAGACCTGTATCAATCCCAAACTAATCCTACTGCCCCGCTCTCTCCCCATAGCCCTGTATCAATCCCAAACTAATCCTACTGCCCCGCTCTCTCCACATAGCCCTGTATCAATACCAAACTAATCCCACTGCCCCGCTCACTTCCCGTAGCCCTGTATCAATCCCAAATGAATCCCAATGCCCCGCTCTCTCCCCAGAGCCCTGTATCAATTCCCAAACTAATCCCACTGCCACGCTCTCTCCCCATAGCCCTGTATCAATAACAAACTAGTTCCATTGCGCCTCTCTCTCCCCATAGCCCAGTATCAATCCCCAAACTAATCCCACTGTCCCACTCTCACCCCATAGCCCTGTATCAATGCCAAACTAATCCCACTGCCCCGCTCCCTCACCATAGCCTTGTATCAATCCCTATCTAACCCCACTGCCCCACTCTCTCCCCATAGCCCTGTATCAATCCCCAAACTAATTCCACTGTCCCGCTCTCTCCCCATAGCCCTGTATAAATCCCAAACTAATTCCACTGTCCCGCTCTCTCCCCATAGCCCTGTATCAATCCCCAAACTAATCCCACTGCCCCGCTGTCTCCCCATAGCCCTGTATCAAAACCAAACTAATTCCATTGCGCCCATCTCTCCCCAGAGCCCTGTATCAATCCCAAACTAGTCCCACTGTCTTGCTCTCTCCTCATATCCAAGTATCAATCCCCAAACATATCCCACTGCCCCGCATCCTCCTCATAGCCGTGTATCAATCCCCAAAATAATCCCACTGTCCCGCTCTCTCCTCATAACCCTGTATCAATCCCAAACTAATACCAATGCCCTGCTCCCTCCCCATAGCCCTGTATCAATCCACAAACTAATCCCACCGCCCCGCACCCTCCCCATAGCCCTGTATCAATCCCAAACTAATCCCACTGTCCCGCTCTCTCCTCTTAGCCCTGTATCAATCCCCAAACTAATCCCACTGCCCCGACTCTCCCCATAGCCCTGTATCAATAACAAACTAATTCCATTGTGCCCCTCTCTCCCCATAGCCCTGTATCAATAGCAAACTAATCCCACTGCCCCGCTCTCTCCCCATAGCCCTGTATCAATCTCAAATGAATCCCACTGCCCCGCTCTCTCCCCAGAGCCCGGTATCAATTCCCAAACTAATCCCACTACCCCGCTCTCTCCCCATAGACCTGTATCAATGCCAAACTAATCCCACTGCCCCGCTCTCTCCCCATAGCCCTGTATCAATAACAAACTAGTTCCATTGCGCCTCTCTGTCCCCATAGCCCTGTATCAATACCAAACTAATCCCACTGCCCCGCTCTCTATCCGTAGCCCTGTATCAATCCCAAATGAATCCCACTACCCCGCTCTCTCCCCAGAGCCCTGTATCAATTCCCAAACTAATCCCACTGCCCTGCTCTCTCCCCATAGCCCTGTATCAATCCCCAAACTAATCCCACTGTCCTGCTCTCTCCCCATAGCCCTGTATCAATCCCAAACTAATCCCACTGCCCCGCTCTCTCCCCATAGCCCTGTATCAAACCCAAACAAATCCCACTGCCCTGCTCCCTCCCCATAGCCCTGTATCAATCCCAAACTAATACCACTGTCCCGCTCTCTCCTTTTGGCCCTGTATCAATCCCAAACTAATACCACTGTCCCGCTCTCTCCTCATAGACCTGTATTAATCCCAAACTAATACCACTGTCCCGCTCTCTCCTCATAGCCCTGTATCAATCCCAAAGTAATCCCACTGTCCCGCTCCCTCACAATAGCCTTGTATCAATCCCTAACTAATCTCACTAACCCACTTTCACCCCATAGCCCTGGATCAATCCCCAAACTAATCCCACTGCCCCGCTCTCTCCCCATAACCCTGTATCAATAACAAACTAGTTCCATTGCGCCCCTCTCTCCCCATAGCCCTGTATGAATGCCAAACGAATTCCACAATCCTGCTCTCTCCCCAGAGCCCTGTATCAATCCCAAACTAATCCTACTGCCCCGCTCTCTCCCCATAGCCCTGTATCAATACCAAACTAATCCTACTGACCCGCTCTCTTCCCGTAGCCCTGTATCAATCCCAAATGAATCCCACTGCCCCGCTCTCTCCCCATAGCCCTGTATCAATCCCCAAACTAATCCCACTGACCCGACTCTCCCCATAGCCCTGTATCAATAGCAAGATAATCCCACTACCCCGCTCTCTCCCCATAGCCCTGTATCAATCCCAAATGAATCCCACTGCCCCGCTCTCCCCCCAGAGCCCCGTATCAATTCCCAAACTAATCCCACTACCCCGCTCTCTCCCCATAGCCCTGAATCAATCCCCAAACTAATCCCACTGTCCCACTCTCACCCCATAGCCCTGTATCAATGCCAAACTAATCCCACTGCCCCACTCTCTCCCCATAGCCCTGTATCAATCCCAAACAAATCCCACTGCCCCGCTCCCTCCCCATAGCCCTGTATCAATCCCTAACTAATCCCACTGCCCCACTCTCACCCCATAGCCCTGTATCAATCCCAAACTAATCCCAGTATCCCGCTCTCTCCTCATAGACCTGTATCAATCCCCAAACTAATCCCACTGCCCCGCTCTCTCCCCATATCCCTGTATCAATCCCAAACGAATCCCACTGCCCCGCTCTCTCCCCAGAGCCCTGTATCAATCCCCAAACTAGTCCCACTGCTCCGCTCTCTCCCCATAGCCCTGTATCAATCCCAAACTAATCCCACTGTCCCACTCACTCCCCATAGCCCTGTATCAATCCCCAAATTAATCCCACTGCCCCGCTCCCTCCCCATAGCCCTGTATGAATCCCAAACGAATTCCACAATCCCGCTCTCTCCCCAGAGCCCTGTATCATTAACAAACTAGTTCCTTTGCGCCTCTCTCTCCCCATAGCCCTGTATCAATACCAAACTAATCCCACTGCCCCGCTCTCTATCCATAGCCCTGTATCAATCCCAAATGAATCCCACTGCTCCGCTCTTTCCCCAGAGCCCTGTATCAATTCCCAAACTAATCCCACTGCCCCGCTCTCTCTCCATAGCCCTGTGTCAATAACAAACTAGTTCCATTGCGCCTCTCTCTCCCCATAGCCCTGTATCAATCCCAAACTAATCCCACTGCCCCACTCTCTGCCCATAGCCCTGTATCAATCCCCAAACTAATCCCACTGTCCCGCTCTCTCCCCATATCCCTGTATCAATACCAAATTAAACCAACTGCTCCGCTCTCTCCCCATAGCCCGGCATCAATCCCAAACTAATCCCGCTGCCCTGCTCTCTCCCCATAGTCCTGTATCAATCCCCAAACTAATCCCACTGTCTTGCTGTCTCCCCATAGCACTGTATCAATCCCCAAACTAATCTCACTGCCCTGCTCACTCCCCATAGCCCTGTATCAATCCCCAATCATTCCCACTGCCCCACTCTCTCCCCATAGCACTGTAGCAATCCCGAAACTAATCCCACTGACCCGCTCTCTCTCCATAGCCTTGTATCAATCCCCAAACTAATCCCACTGACCCGCTCTCTCCCCACAGCCTGTATCAATCCCCAAACTAATCCCACTGTCCTGCTCTCTCCCCATATCACTGTATCAATCCCAAAACTAATCCCACTGCTCCAGTCTCTCCCCATAGCCCTGTATCAAACCCCAAACTAATCCCACTGCCCCGCTCTCTCCCCATAGCCCTGTATCAATCCCAAACTAATCCCACTTCCATGCTCTATCCCCAAAGCCCTGTATCAATCCCAAACTAATCCCACTGTCCCACTCTCTCCCCAAAGCCCTGTATCAATCCCCAAACTAATCCCACTGCCCCGCTCTCTCCCCATAGCCCTGTATCAATCCCCAAACTAATCCCACTGCCCTGCTCTCTCCCCTCTGCCCTGTATCAATCCTCAAACTAATCCCACTGTCCTGCTCTCTCCCCATAGCCCAGTATCAATTTCAAACTAATCCCACTGTCCTGCTCTCTCCTCTTGGCCCTGTATCAATCCCAAACTAATCCCACTGTCCCACTCTCTCCCCAAAGCCCTGTATCAATCCCCAAACTAATCCCACTGCCCCGCTCTCTCCCCATAGCCCTGTATCAATCCCCAAACTAATCCCACTGCCCTGCTCTCTCCCCTCTGCCCTGTATCAATCCCCAAACTAATCCCACTGTCCTGCTCTCTCCCCATAGCCCAGTATCAATTTCAAACTAATCCCACTGTCCTGCTCTCTCCTCTTGGCCCTGTATCAATCCCAAACTAATACCACTGTCCCGCTCTCTCCTCATAGCCCTGTATCAATCCCAAAGTAATCCCACTGCCCCGCTCCCTCCCCATTGCCCTGTATGAATCCCAAACAAATTCCACAATCCCGCTCTCTCCCCAGAGCCCTGTATCAATCCCAAACTAATCCTACTGCCCCGCTCTCTCCCCATAGCCCTGTATCAATACCAAACTAATCCCACTGCCCCGCTCTCTTCCCGTAGCCCTGTATCAATCCCAAATGAATCCCAATGCCCCGCTCTCTCCCCAGAGCCCTGTATCAATTCCCAAACTAATCCCACTGCCACGCTCTCTCCCCATAGCCCTGTATCAATAACAAACTAGTTCCATTGCGCCTCTCTCTCCCCATAGCCCAGTATCAATCCCCAAACTAATCCCACTGTCCCACTCTCACCCCATAGCCCTGTATCAATGCCAAACTAATCCCACTGCCCCGCTCCCTCACCATAGCCTTGTATCAATCCCTATCTAACCCCACTGCCCCACTCTCTCCCCATAGCCCTGTATCAATCCCCAAACTAATTCCACTGTCCCGCTCTCTCCCCATAGCCCTGTATAAATCCCAAACTAATTCCACTGTCCCGCTCTCTCCCCATAGCCCTGTATCAATCCCCAAACTAATCCCACTGCCCCGCTGTCTCCCCATAGCCCTGTATCAAAACCAAACTAATTCCATTGCGCCCATCTCTCCCCAGAGCCCTGTATCAATCCCAAACTAGTCCCACTGTCTTGCTCTCTCCTCATATCCAAGTATCAATCCCCAAACATATCCCACTGCCCCGCATCCTCCTCATAGCCGTGTATCAATCCCCAAAATAATCCCACTGTCCCGCTCTCTCCTCATAACCCTGTATCAATCCCAAACTAATACCAATGCCCTGCTCCCTCCCCATAGCCCTGTATCAATCCACAAACTAATCCCACCGCCCCGCACCCTCCCCATAGCCCTGTATCAATCCCAAACTAATCCCACTGTCCCGCTCTCTCCTCTTAGCCCTGTATCAATCCCCAAACTAATCCCACTGCCCCGACTCTCCCCATAGCCCTGTATCAATAACAAACTAATTCCATTGTGCCCCTCTCTCCCCATAGCCCTGTATCAATAGCAAACTAATCCCACTGCCCCGCTCTCTCCCCATAGCCCTGTATCAATCTCAAATGAATCCCACTGCCCCGCTCTCTCCCCAGAGCCCGGTATCAATTCCCAAACTAATCCCACTACCCCGCTCTCTCCCCATAGACCTGTATCAATGCCAAACTAATCCCACTGCCCCGCTCTCTCCCCATAGCCCTGTATCAATAACAAACTAGTTCCATTGCGCCTCTCTGTCCCCATAGCCCTGTATCAATACCAAACTAATCCCACTGCCCCGCTCTCTATCCGTAGCCCTGTATCAATCCCAAATGAATCCCACTACCCCGCTCTCTCCCCAGAGCCCTGTATCAATTCCCAAACTAATCCCACTGCCCCGCTCTCTCCCCATAGCCCTGTATCAATAACAAACTAGTTCCATTGCGCCTCTCTCTCCCCATAGCCCTGTATCAATCCCAAACTAATCCCACTGCCCCACTCTCTCCCCATAGCCCTGTATCAATCCCCAAACTAATTCCACTGTCCCGCTCTCTCCCCATATCCCTGTATCAATCTCAAACTAATCCCAATGCCCCGCTCTCTCCCCATAGCCCTGTATCAATCCCCAAACTAATCTCACTGCTCCGCTCTCTCCCCATAGCCCGGCATCAATCCCAAACTAATCCCGCTGCCCTGCTCTCTCCCCATAGTCCTGTATCAATCCCCAAACTAATCCCACTGTCCCGCTCTCTCCCCATAGCACTGTATCAATCCCCAAACTAAACCCACAGCCCAGCTCTCTCCCCATAGCCCTGTATCAATCTCAAACTAATCCCAATGCCCCGCTCTCTCCCCATAGCCCTGTATCAATCCCCAAACTAATCTCACTGCTCCGCTCTCTCCCCATATCCCTGTATCAATCCCCAATCATTCCCACTGCCCCACTCTCTCCCCATAGCACTGTAGCAATCCCGAAACTAATCCCACTAACCCGCTCTCTCTCCAGAGCCCTGGATCAATCCCCAAACTAATCCCACTGACCCGCTCTCTCCCCACAGCCTGTATCAATCCCCAAACTAATCCCACTGTCCTGCTCTCTCCCCATATCCCTGTACCAATCCCAAAACTAATCCCACTGCCCCACTCTATCCCCATAGCCCTGTATCAATCCCAAACTAATCCCACTGTCCCACTCTTTCCCCAAAGCCCTGTATCAATCCCCAAACTAATCCCACTGCCCCGCTCTCTCACCATAGCCCTGTATCAATCCCCAAACTAATCCCACTGCCCTGCTCTCTCCCCACTGCCCTGTATCAATCCCCAAACTAATCCCACTGTCCTGCTCTCTCCCCATAGCCCAGTATCAATTTCAAACTAATCCCACTGTCCTGCTCTCTCCTCTTGGCCCTATATCAATCCCAAACTAATACCACTGTCCCGCTCTCTCCTCATAGCCCTGTATCAATCCCAAAGTAATCCCACTGCCCCACTCCCTCCCCATAGCCTTGTATCAATCCCTAACTAATCTCACTGCCCCACTTTCACCCCATAGCCCTGTATCAATCCCCAAACGAATTCCACAATCCCGCTCTCTCCCCAGAGCCCTGTATCAATCCCAAACTAATCCTACTGCCCCGCTCTCTCCCCATAGCCCTGTATCAATACCAAACTAATCCCACTGCCCCGCTCTCTTCCCGTAGCCCTGTATCAATCCCAAACTAATCCCACTGTCCCACTCTCTCCCCAAAGCCCTGTATCAATCCCCAAACTAATCCCGCTGCCCCGCTCTCTCCCCATAGCCCTGTATCAATCCCCAAACTAATCCCACTGCCCTGCTCTCTCCCCTCTGCCCTGTATCAATCCCCAAACTAATCCCACTGTCCTGCTCTCTCCCCATAGCCCAGTATCAATTTCAAACTAATCTCACTGTCCTGCTCTCTCCTCTTGGCCCTGTATCAATCCCAAACTAATACCACTGTCCCGCTCTCTCCTCATAGCCCTGTATCAATCCCAAAGTAATCCCACTGCCCCGCTCCCTCCCCATAGCCTTGTATCAATCCCCAAACTAATCCCACTGCCCTGCTCTCTCCCCTCTGCCCTGTATCAATAACAAACTAGTTCCATTGCGCCCCTCTCTCCCCTTAGCCCTGTATGAATCCCAAATGAATTCAACAATCCCGCTCTCTCCCCAGAGCCCTGTATCAATCCCAAACTAATCCTACTGCCCCGCTCTCTCCCCATAGCCCTGTATCAATACCAAACTAATCCCACTGCCCCGCTCAATTCCCGTAGCCCTGTATCAATTCCAAATGAATCCCAATGCCCCGCTCTCTACCCATAGCCCAGTATCAATCCCCAAACTAATCCCACTGTCCCACTCTCACCCCATAGCCCTGTATCAATGCCAAACTAATCCCACTGCCCCGCTCCCTCCCCATAGCCTTGTATCAATCCCTAATTAATCCCACTGCCCCACTCTCACCCCATAGCCCTGTATCAATCCCCAAACTAATCCCACTGCCCTGCTCTCTCCCCTCTGCCCTGTATCATTAAAAAACTAGTTCCATTGCGCCCCTCTCTCCCCATAGCCCTGTATGAATCCCAAATGAATTCAACAATCCCGCTCTCTCCCCAGAGCCCTGTATCAATCCCAAACTAATCCTACTGCCCCGCTCTCTCCCCATAGCCCTGTATCAATACCAAACTAATCCCACTGCCCCGCTCACTTCCCGTAGCCCTGTATCAATCCCAAATGAATCCCAATGCCCCGCTCTCTCCCCAGAGCCCTGTATCAATTCCCAAACTAATCCCACTGCCACGCTCTCTCCCCATAGCCCTGTATCAATAACAAACTAGTTCCATTGCGCCTCTCTCTCCCCATAGCCCAGTATCAATCCCCAAACTAATCCCACTGTCCCACTCTCACCCCATAGCCCTGTATCAATGCCAAACTAATCCCACTGCACCGCTCCCTCCCCATAGCCTTGTATCAATCCCTAACTAACCCCACTGCCCCACTCTCACCCCATAGCCTTGTATCAATCCCTAATTAATCCCACTGCCCCACTCTCACCCCATAGCCTTGTATCAATCCCTAACTAATCCCACTGCCCCACTCCCTCCCCATAGCCCTGTATCAATCCCCAAACTAATCCCACTGCCCCGCTGTCTCCCCATAGCCCTGTATCAATACCAAACTAATTCCATTGCGCCCATCTCTCCCCATAGCCCTGTATCAATCCCAAACTAGTCCCACTGTCTTGCTCTCTCCTCATATCCAAGTATCAATCCCCAAACATATCCCATTGCCCCGCATTCTCCTCATAGCCCTGTATCAATCCCCAAAATAATCCCACTGTCCCGCTCTCTCCTCATAACCCTGTATCAATCCCAAACTAATACCAATGCCCTGCTCCCTCCCCATAGCCCTGTATCAATCCACAAACTAATCCCACCGCCCCGCACCCTCCCCATAGCCCTGTATCAATCCCAAACTAATCCCACTGTCCCGCTCTCTCCTCTTAGCCCTGTATCAATCCCCAAACTAATCCCACTGCCCCGACTCTCCCCATAGTCCTGTATCAATACCAAACTAATTCCATTGTGCCCCTCTCTCCTCATAGCCCTGTATCAATAGCAAACTAATCCAACTGCCCCGCTCTCTCCCCATAGCCCTGTATCAATCCCAAATGAATCCCACTGCCCCGCTCTCTCCCCAGAGCCCTGTATCAATTCCCAAACTAATCCCACTGCCCCGCTCTCTCCCCATAGCCCTGTATCAATCCCAAACAAATCCCACTGCCCCGCTCCCTCCCCATAGCCCTGTATCAATCCCTAACTAATCCGACTGCCCCACTCTCACCCCATAGCCCTGTATCAATCCCAAACTAATCCCACTGTCCCGCTCCCTCCCCATAGTCCTGTATCAATACCAAACTAATCCCACTGCCCCGCTCTCTCCCCATAGCCCTGTATCAATCCCAAACGAATCCCATTGCCCCGCTCTCTCCCCATAGCCCTGTATCAATCCCAAACTAATCCCACTGTCCCACTCTCTCCCCATAGCCCTGTATCAATCGCCAAATTAATCCCACTGCCCCGCTCCCTTCCCATAGCCCTGTATCAATCCCAAACGAATCCCACTGCCCCTCTCTCTCCCCATAGCCCTGTATCAATCCCAAATGAATCCCACTGCCCCGCTCTCTCCCCAGAGCCCTGTATCAATTCCCAAACTAATCCCACTGCCACGCTCTCTCCCAATAGCCCTGTATCAATAACAAACTAGTTCCCTTGCGCCTCTCTCTCCCCATAGCCCTGTATCAATCCCCAAACTAATCCCACTGTCCCACTGTCACCCCATAGCCCTGTATCAATGCCAAACAAATCTCACTGCCCCGCTCCCTCCCCATAGCCTTGTATCAATCCCTAACTAATCCCACTGCCCCGATATCTCCCCACATCCATGTATCAATCCCCAAACTATTCCCACTGCCCCGCTCTCTCCTCATAGCCCTGTATCAAACCCAACCTAAAACCACTGCCCTGCTCTCTCCCAATAGCACAGGTATGAATCCCCGAACGAATCCCACTATCCCACTCTCTCCACATATCCCTGTATCAATTCGCACACTAATCCCACTGCCCCGCTCTCTCCTCATAGCCCTGTATCAATCCCCAAATAATCCCACTGTACCTCTCTCTCCCCATAGCCCAGTATCAATCCCCAAATAATCCCACTGCCCCGCTATCTCCCCATAGCCCTGTATCAATCCCCAAATAATCCCACTGTACCTCTCTCTCCCCATAGCCCAGTATCAATCCCAAACTATTCCCACTGCAACACTCTCTCCCCATAGCCCTGTATCAATCCAAAAAATTAATCCCACTGCTCCGCTTTCTCCCCACAGCCCTGTATCAATCCCCAAACTAATCCCACTGCCCCGCTCTCTCCCCATAGCCCTGTATCAATCCCAAACTAATCCCACTGCCCCGCTCTCTCCCCATAGCCCTGGCTGAATCCCAAACTAATCCCACTGCCGTGATCTCTCCCCATATCCGTGTATCAATCCCCAAAGTAATCCCACAGCACCACTCCCTCCCCATAGCCCCGTATCAATCGCAAACTAATCCCACTGCCCCACTCTCTCCCCATAACCCTGTATCAATCCCAAATTAATCCCACTGCCCCGCTCTCACTAAATAGCCTGCTATCAATGCACAAACTAAATCCACTGCCCCGCTCCTTCACCATAGCTCTGTATCAATTCCCAAACTAATCCCACTGTCGCGCTCCCTCACCATATCCATGTATCAATCCCCAAACTAATCCCACTGCCCCGCTCTCTCCCCATAGCCCTGTATCAATCCCCAAACTAATCCCACTGCCCCGCTCTCTCCCCATAGCCCTGTATCAATCCCCAAACTAATCCCACTGCCCTGCTCTCTCCCCATAGCCCTGTCTCAATCCCCAAAATAATAACACATCCCCACTCTCTCTCCATAGACCAGTATCAATGCCCAAACTAATCCCACATCCCCGCTCTCTCCCCATCGCCCTGTATCAATCCCCAAAGTAATTCCACTGCCCCGCTCCCTCCCAATAGCCCTGTATCAATCGCAAACTAATCCCACTGCCCCTCTCTCTCCCCATACCCCTGTATAAATCCCAGATTAATCCCACTACCCCGCTCTCTCCCCAAAGTCCTGTATCAACACCAAACTAATCGCACTGTCCCGCTCTCTCCTCATAGCCCTGTATCAATCCCAAACTAATCCCACTGTCCCGCTCTCTCCCCATAGCCCTGTATCAATCCCAAACTAATCCCACTGTACCGCTGTGTCCCAATAGCCCTCTATCAATCCCCAAATTAATCCCACTGCCCCACACTCTCTCCATAGCCCTGTATCAATCCCCAAAGTAATCCCACTGCCCCGCTCTCTCCTCATAGCCCTGTATCAATCCCCAAACTAATCCCACTGCCCCGCTCTCTCCCCATAGCCCTGTATCAATACCAAACTAATCCCACTGTCCCGCTCTCTCCCCATAGCCCTGTATCAATCCCCAAACTAATCCCACTGCCCCGCTCTCTCCCCAAAGCACTGTATCAATCCCCAAACTAATCGCACTGCCCCGCTCCCTCCATTGCCTTGCATTGATCCCCAAACTAATCATACCGCCCCGCTCTCTCCCCATAGCCCAATGTCAATTCCAAAAATAATCCCACTGTCCCACTCTCTCCCCATAGCCCTGTATAAATCCCAAACAAATCGCACTGTCCCACTCCCTACCCATAGCCCTGTATAAATCCCAACCGAATCCCACTGCCCTGCTCTCTCCCCATAGTCATGTATCAATCCCCAAACTAATCCCACTGCCTCATTTTCTCCCCATAGCCCTGTATCAATCGCCAAACTATTCCCACTGCCCCACTCTCTCCCATAGCCCTGTATCAATCCCCAAACTAGTCCGTTGCCCTGCTCTCTCCCCATAGCCCTGTATCAATCCCAAACTACTCCCACTGTCCCACTCTCTCCCATAGCCCTGTATCAATCCCAAAATAATCCCACTGCCCCGCTCTCTCCCCATAGAATTATATCAATCCCCAAACTAATCCCACTTCCCCAAACTCACCCCATAGTCCTGTATCAATCCCCAAATAAATCCCACTGCCCCGCTCTCTCCCCATAACCCTGGATCAATCCCAAACTAATCCCCTGCCCTGCTCTCTCCCCATAAACCTGTATCAATCCCCAAATAATCCCACTGCCCCGCTCTGTCCCCATAGCCCTGTATCAATCTCAAACTAATCCCACTGCCCCACTCTCTACCCATAGCCCTGTATCAAACCCCAAACTAATCCCACTGCCCCGCTCTCTCCCCATAGCCCTGTATCAATCTCAAACTAATCCCACTGTCCCGCTCTCTCCCCATAGCCCTGTATCAATACCAAACTAATCCCACTGTCCCACTCTATCCCCATAGCCCTGTATCAATCCCCAAACTAATCCCACTGCCCCACTCTCTCCCTATATTCCTGTATCAATCCCAAACTAATCTCGCTGCCCTGATCACTCCCCATAGCCCTGTATCAATCCCAAACTAATCCCACTGCCCCGCTCCCTCCCCATAGCCCTGTATTAAACACCAAACTAATCCCACTGCCCCGCTCTCTCCCCATAGCCCTGTATCAATCCGCTAAACAATTCCACTGCCCCGCTCTCTCGCCATAACACTGTATCAATCCCCAAACTAATCCCACTGTCCCGCTCTCTCCCCACAGACCTGTAACAATCCCCAAACTAATCCCACTGCCCCACTCTCTCCCCATAGCCCTGTATCAATACCAAACTAATCCCACTGCCCCGCTCTCTCCCCATAGCCCTGTATCAATCCCAAACTAATCCAACTGCTCCGCTCTCTCCCCATAGCCCGGCATCAATCCCAAACTAATCCCGCTGCCCTGCTCTCTCCCCATATCCTGTATCAATCCCCAAACTAATCCCACTGTCCCGCTCTCTCCCCATAGTCCTGTATCAATCCCCAAAATAATCCCACTGTCCCGCTCTCTCCCCATAGCACTGTATCAATCCCCAAACTAATACCACAGCAAGCTCTCTCCCCATAGCCCTGTATCAATCTCAAACTAATCCCACTGCCCCGCTCTCTCCCCATAGCCCTGTATCAATCCCCAAACTAATCTCACTGCCCCGCTCTCTCCCCATAGCCCTGTATCAATCCCCAACCATTCCCACTGCCCCACACTCTCCCCATAGCCCTGTAGCAATCCCGAAACTAATCCCACTGTCCCGCTTTCTCTCCATAGCCCTGTATCAATCCCCAAACTAATCCCACTGACCCGCTCTCTCCCCACAGCCCTGTATCAATCCCCAAACTAATCCCACTGTCCTGCTCTCTCCCCATATCCCTGTATCAATCCCAAAACTAATCCCACTGCCCCACTCTCTCACCACAGCCCTGTATCAAACCCCAAACTAATCCCACTGCCCCGCTCTCTCCCCATAGCCCTGTATCAATCCCAAAACGAATGCCACTTCCATGCTCTTTCCCATAGCCCTGTATCAATCCCAAACTAATCCCACTGCCCCACTCTCTCCCCATAGCCCTGTATCAATCCACAAACTAATCCCACTGTCCCACTCTCTCCCCATAGCCCTGTATCAATCCCCAAACTAATCCCACTGCCCCGCTCTCTCCCCATAACCCTGGATCAATCCCAAACTAATCCCACTGCCCTGCTCTCTCCCCATAAACCTGTATCAATCCCCAAATAATCCAACTGCCCCGCTCTGTCCCCATAGCCCTGTATCAATCTCAAACTAATCCCACTGCCCCACTCTCTACCCATAGCCCTGTATCAAACCCCAAACTAATCCCACTGCCCCGCTCTCTCCCCATTGCCCTGTATCAATCTCAAACTAATCCCACTGTCCCGCTCTCTCCCCATAGCCCTGTATCAATACCAAACTAATCCCACTGTCCCACTCTATCCCCATAGCCCTGTATCAATCCCCAAACTAATCCCACTGCCCCGCTCTCTCCCTATATTCCTGTATCAATCCCAAACTAATCTCGCTGCCCTGATCACTCCCCATAGCCCTGTATCAATCCCAAACTAATCCCACTGCCCCGCTCCCTCCCCATAGCCCTGTATTAAACACCAAACTAATCCCACTGCCCCGCTCTCTCCCCATAGCCCTGTATCAATCCGCTAAACAATTCCACTGCCCCGCTCTCTCGCCATAGCACTGTATCAATCCCCAAACTAATCCCACTGTCCCGCTCTCTCCCCACAGCCCTGTATCAATCCCCAAACTAATCCCACTGTCCCGCTCTCTCCCCATAGCCCTGTAACAATCCCCAAACTAATCCCACTGCCCCACTCTCTCCCCATAGCCCTGTATCAATACCAAACTAATCCCACTGCCCCGCTCTCTCCCCATAGCCCTGTATCAATCCCAAACTAATCCAACTGCTCCGCTCTCTCCCCATAGCCCGGCATCAATCCCAAACTAATCCCGCTGCCCTGCTCTCTCCCCATATCCTGTATCAATCCCCAAACTAATCCCACTGTCCCGCTCTCTCCCCATAGTCCTGTATCAATCCCCAAAATAATCCCACTGTCCCGCTCTCTCCCCATAGCACTGTATCAATCCCCAAACTAATACCACAGCAAGCTCTCTCCCCATAGCCCTGTATCAATCTCAAACTAATCCCACTGCCCCGCTCTCTCCCCATAGCCCTGTATCAATCCCCAACCTAATCTCACTGCCCCGCTCTCTCCCCATAGCCCTGTATCAATCCCCAACAATTCCCACTGCCCCACACTCTCCCCATAGCCCTGTAGCAATCCCGAAACTAATCTCACTGTCCCGCTTTCTCTCCATAGCCCTGTATCAATCCCCAAACTAATCCCACTGACCCGCTCTCTCCCCACAGCCCTGTATCAATCCCCAAACTAATCCCACTGTCCTGCTCTCTCCCCATATCCCTGTATCAATCCCAAAACTAATCCCACTGCCCCACTCTCTCCCCACAGCCCTGTATCAAACCCCAACCTAATCCCACTGCCCCGCTCTCTCCCCATAGCCCTGTATCAATCCCAAAACTAATGCCACTTCCATGCTCTTTCCCATAGCCCTGTATCAATCCCAAACTAATCCCACTGTCCCGCTCTCTCCCCATAGCCCTGTATCAATCCACAAACTAATCCCACTGTCCCACTCTCTCCCCATAGCCCTGTATCAATCCCCAAACTAATCCCACTGCCCCGCTCTCTCCCCATAGCCCTGTATCAATCCCCAAACTAATCCCACTGTCCTGGTCTCTCCCCATAGCCCTGTATCAATTTCAAACTAATCCCACTGTCCTGCTCTCTCCCCATACCCCTGCATCAATCCCAAACTAATCCCACTGCCCCGCTCTCTCCCCATAGCCCTGTATCAAACCCAAACTAATCCCACTGCCCTGCTCCCTCGCCATAGCCTTGTATCAATCCCAAACTAATCCCACTGTCCCACTCTCTCCTCTTGGCCCTGTATCAATCCCAAACTAATACCACTGTCCCGCTCTCTCCTCATAGCCCTGTATCAATCCCAAAGTAATCCCACTGCCCCGCTCCCTCACAATAGCCTTGTATCAATCCCTAACTAATCTCACTGCCCCACTTTCACCCCATTGCCCTGGATCAATCCCCAAACTAATCCCACTGCCCCGCTCTCTCCCCATAGCCCTGTATCAATAACAAACTAGTTCCATTGCGCCCCACTCTCCCCATAGCCCTGTATGAATCCCAAACGAATTCCACAATCCCGCTCTCTCCCCAGAGCCCTGTATCAATCCCAAACTCATCCTATTGCCCCGCTCTCTCCCCATAGCCCTGTATCAATACCAAACTAATCCCACTGCCCCGCTCTCTTCCCGTAGCCCTGTATCAATCCCAAATGAATCCCTCTGCCCCGCTCTCTCCCCAGAGCCCTGTATCAATTCCCAAACTAATCCCACTGCTCCGCTCTCTCCCCATAGCCCTGTATCAATAACAAACTAGTTCCATTGCGCCTCTCTCTCCCCATAGCCCTGTATCAATCCCAAACTAATCCCACTGCCCCACTCTCTCCCCATAGCCCTGTATCAATCCCCAAACTAAACCCACTGTCCCGCTCTCTCCTCATATCCCTGTATCAAAACCAAATTAAACCAACTGCTCCGCTCTCTCCCCATAGCCCGGCATCAATCCCAAACTAATCCCGCTGCCCTGCTCTCTCCCCATAGTCCTGTATCAATCCCCAAACTAATCCCACTGTCCTGCTCTCTCCCCATAGCACTGTATCAATCCCCAAACTAATCCCACCGTCCCGCTCTCTCCCCATAGCCCTGTAGCAATCCCGAAACTAATCCCACTGACCCACTCTCTCTCCATAGCCCTGTATCAATCCCCAAACTAATCCCACTGACCCGCTCTCTCCCCATAGCCCTGTATCAATCCCCAAACTAATCCCACTGTCCTGCTCTCTCCCCATATCCCTGTATCAATCCCAAAACTAATCCCACTGCTCCAGTCTCTCCCCATAGCCCTGTATCAAACCCCAAACTAATCCCACTGCCCCGCTTTCTCCCCATAGCCCTGTATCAATCCCAAACTAATCCCACTTCCATGCTCTATCCCCATAGCCCTGTATCAATCCCAAACTAATCCCACTGCCCCACTCTCTCCCCATAGCCCTGTATCAATGCCCAAACTAATCCCACTGCCCCACTCTCTCCCCATAGCCCTGTATCAATCCCAAACTAATCCCACTGTCCCACTCTCTCCCCAAAGCCCTGTATCAATCCCCAAACTAATCCCACTGCCCCGCTCTCTCCCCATAGCCCTGTATCAATCCCCAAACTAATCCCACTGCCCTGCTCTCTCCCCTCTGCCCTGTATCAATCCCCAAACTAATCTCACTGTCCTGCTCTCTCCCCATAGCCCAGTATCAATTTCAAACTAATCCCACTGCCCCGCTCCCTCCCCATAGCCCTGTATCAATCACAAAGTAATCCCACTGCCCCGCTCCCTCCCCATAGCCTTGTATCAATCCCTAACTAATCTCACTGCCCCACTTTCACCCCATAGCCCTGTATCAATCCCCAAACTAATCCCACTGCCCCGCTCTCTCCCCACAGCCCTGTATCAATAACAAACTAGTTCCATTGCGCCCCTCTCTCCCCATAGCCCTGTATCAATCCCAAACGAATTCCACAATCCCGCTCTCTCCCCAGAGCCCTGTATCAATCCCAAACTAATCCTACTGCCCCGCTCTCTCCCCATAGCCCTGTATCAATACCAAACTAGTCCCACTGCAACACTCTCTCCCCATAGCCCTGTATCAATCCCAAACTAATTCTACTGCCCCGCTCTCTCCCCATAGCCCTGTATCAATACCAAACTAATCCCACTGCCCCGCTCTCTTCCCCTAGCCCTGTATCAATCCCAAATGAATCCCACTGCCCCGCTCTCTACCCATAGCCCTGCATCAATCCACAAAGTAATCCCACCGCCCCACACCCTCCCCATAGCCCTGTATCAATCCCAAACTAATCCCACTGTCCCGCTCTCTCCTCTTAGCCCTGTATCAATCCCCAAACTAATCCCACTGCCCCGACTCTCCCCATAGCCCTGCATCAATACCAAACTAATTCCATTGTGCCCCTCTCTCCCCATAGCCCTGTATCAATAGCAAACTAATCCCACTGCCCCGCTCTCTCCCCATAGCCCTGTATCAATCCCAAATGAATCCCACTGCCCCGCTCTCTCCCCAGAGCCCTGTATCAATTCCCAAACTAATCCCACTACCCCGCTCTCTCCCCATAGCCCTGAATCAATCCCCAAACTAATCCCACTCTCGCACTCTCACCCGATAGCCCTGTTTCAATCCCCAAATTAATCCCACCGCCCTGCTCCCTCCCCATAGGCCTGTATGAATCCCAAACGAATTCCACAATCCCGCTCTCTCCCCAAAGCCCTGTATCAATCCCAAACTAATCCTATTGCCCCGCTGTCTCCCCATAGCCCTGTATCAATACCAAACTAATCCCACTGCCCCGCGCTCTTCCCGTAGCCCTGTATCAATCCCAAATGAATCCCTCTGCCCCGCTCTCTCCCCAGAGCCCTGTATCAATTCCCAAACTAATCCCACTGCCCCGCTCTCTCCCCATAGCCCTGTATCAATAACAAACTAGTTCCTTTGCGCCTCTCTCTCCCCATAGCCCTGTATCAATACCAAACTAATCCCACTGCCCCGCTCTCTCCCCAGAGCCCTGTATCAATCCCAAACTAATCCTACTGCCCCGCTCTCTCCCCATAGCCCTGTATCAATACCAAACTAATTCCATTGCGCCTCTCTCTCCCCATTACCCAGTACCAAACCCAAACTACTCCCACTGCCCCGCTCTCTCCCCAGAGCCCTGTATCAATCCCAAACTAGTCCCACTGTCTTGCTCTCTCCTCATAGCCAAGTATCAATCCCCAAACATATCCCACTGCCCCGCATCCTCCTCATAGCCCTGCATCAATCCCCAAAATAATCCCACTGTCCCGCTCTCTCCTCATAACCCTGTATAAATCCCGAACTAATCCCAAAGTCCCGCTCTCTCCTCTTAGCCCTGTATCAATCCCCAAACTAATCCCACTGTCCCGCTCTCTCCTCTTAGCCCGGTATCAATCCCCAAACTAATCCCACTGCCCCAACTCTCCCCATAGCCCTGTATCAATACCAAACTAATTCCATTGTGCCCCTCTCTCCCCATAGCCCTGTATCAATAGCAAACTAATCCCACTGCCCCGCTCTCTCCCCATAGCCCTGTATCAATCCCAAATGAATCCAACTGCCCCGCTCTCTCCCCAGAGCCCTGTATCAATCCCCAAACTAATCCCACTGTCCCACTCTCACCCCATAGCCCTGTATCAATGCCAAACTAATCCCACTGTCCCGCTCTCTCCCCATAGCCCAGAATCAATCCAAAACAAATCCCACTGTTCCGCTCCCTCCCCATAGTCCTGTATCAATCCCAAACAAATCACACTGCCCCGCACCCTCCCCATAGCCCTGTATCAATCCCTAACTAATCCCACTGCCCCACTCTCACCCCATAGCCCAGTATCAATCCCAAACTAATCCCACTGTCCCGCTCCCTCCCCATAGTCCTGTATCAATACCAAACTAATCCCACTGCCCCGCTCTCTCCCCATAGCCCTGTATCAATCCCAAACTAATCCCACTGTCCCGCTCCCTCCCCATAGTCCTGTATCAATCCCAAACTAATCCCACTGTCCCGCTCCCTCCCCATAGCCCTGTATCAATCCCCAAACTAATCCCACTGTCCCGCTCTCTCCCCATAGCCCTGTATCAATCCCCAAACTAATCCCACTGTCCCACTCTCTCCCCATAGCCCTGTATCAATCCCAAACGAATCCCACTGCCCCGCTCTCTCCCCAGAGCCCTGTATCAATCCCCAAACTAGTCCCACTGCTCCGCTCTCTCCCCATAGCCCTGTATCAATCCCAAACTAATCCCACTGTCCCACTCTCTCCCCATAGCCCTGTATCAATCCCCAAATTAATCCCACTGCCCCGCTCCCTCCCCATAGCCCTGCATCAATCCCAAACGAATCCCACTGTCCCGCTCTCTCCTCTTAGCCCAGTATCAATCCCCAAACTAATCCCACTGCCCCGACTCTCCCCATAGCCCTGTATCAATACCAAACTAATCCCACTGCCCCGCTCTCTCCCCATAGCCCTGTATCAATCCCAAATGAATCCCACTGCCCCGCTCTCTCCCCATAGCCCAGTATCAATCCCCAAACTAATCCCACTGTCCCACTGTCACCCCATAGCCCTGTATCAATGCCAATCAAATCCCACTGCCCCTCTCCCTCCCCATAGCCCTGTATCAATCCCTAACTAATCCCACTGTCCCATCTCACCCCATAGCCCTGTATCAATCCCCAAACTAATCCCACTGCCCCGTTCCCTCCCCATAGCCCTGTATCAAACCCAAACTAATCCCACTGTCCCGCTCTCTCCTCATAGCCCTGTATCAATCCCCAAACTAATCCCACTGCCCCGCTCTCTCCCCATAGCCCTGTATCAATACCAAACTAATTCCATTGCGCCCCTCTCTCCCCATAGACCTGTATTAAACCGCAAACTAATCCCACTGCCCTGCTCTCTCCCCATAGCCCTGTATGACTCCCCAAACTAATCCCACTGTCCCACTCCCTCCTCATAGCCCTGTATCAATCCACAAACTAATCCCACTGCCCCGCTCTCTCCTCATAGCCCTGTATCAATCCACAAACTCTTCCCTCTGCTCCAGTCTCACCTCATAACCCTGTATCAATCCCAAATTAATCCCAATGCTCCGCTCTCTCCCCATAGCCCTGTATCAATCCCCAAACTAATCCCACTGTCCTGCTCTCTCCCCATACCCCTGTATCAATTTCAAACTAATCCCACTGTCCTGCTCTCTCCCCATAGCCCTGCATCAATCCCAAACTAATCCCACTGCCCCGCTCTCTCCCCATAGCCCTGTATCAAACCCAAACTAATCCCACTGCCCTGCTCCCTCGCCATAGCCTTGTATCAATCCCAAACTAATCCGACTGTCCCACTCTCTCCTCTTGGCCCTGCATCAATCCCAAACTAATACCACTGTCCCGCCCTCTCCTCATAGCCCTGTATCAATCCCAAAGTAATCCCACTGCCCCTCTCCCTCACAATAGCCTTGTATCAATCCCTAACTAATCTCACTGCCCCACTTTCACCCCATTGCCCTGTATCAATACCAAACTAGTCCCACTGCAACACTCTCTCCCCATAGCCCTGTATCAATCCCAAACTAATCCTACTGCCCCGCTCTCTCCCCATAGCCCTGTATCAATACCAAACTAATCCCACTGCCCCGCTCTCTTCCCCTAGCCCTGTATCAATCCCAAATGAATCCCACTGCCCCGCTCTCTACCCATAGCCCTGCATCAATCCACAAAGTAATCCCACCGCCCCACACCCTCCCCATAGCCCTGTATCAATCCCCAAACTAATCCCACTGCCCCGACTCTCCCCATAGCCCTGTATCAATACCAAACTAATTCCATTGTGCCCCTCTCTCCCCATAGCCCTGTATCAATAGCAAACTAATCCCACTGCCCCGCTCTCTCCCCATAGCCCTGTATCAAACCCAAACTAATCCCACTGCCCTGCTCCCTCGCCATAGCCTTGTATCAATCCCAAACTAATCCCACCGTCCCACTCTCACCCGATAGCCCTGTTTCAATCCCCAAATTAATCCCACCGCCCTGCTCCCTCCCCATAGGCCTGTATGAATCCCAAACGAATTCCACAATCCCGCTCTCTCCCCAAAGCCCTGTATCAATCCCAAACTAATCCTATTGCCCCGCTCTCTCCCCATAGCCCTGTATCAATACCAAACTAATCCCACTGCCCCGCTCTCTTCCCGTAGCCCTGCATCAATCCCAAATGAATCCCACTGCCCCGCTCTCTCCCCAGAGCCCTGTATCAATTCCCAAACTAATCCCACTGCCCCGCTCTCTCCCAATAGCCCTGTATCAATAACAAACTAGTTCCTTTGCGCCTCTCTCTCCCCATAGCCCTGTATCAATACCAAACTAATCCCACTGCCCCGCTCTCTCCCCAGAGCCCTGTATCAATTCCCAAACTAATCCCACTGCCCCGCTCTCTCCCCATAGCCTTGTATCAATAACAAACTAGTTCCATTGCGCCTCTCTCTCCCCATAGCCCTGTATCAATCCCCAAACTAATCCCACTGCCCTGCTCTCTCCCCTCTGCCCTGTATCAATCCCCAAACTAATCTCACTGTCCTGCTCTCTCCCCATAGCCCAGTATCAATTTCAAACTAATCCCACTGTCCTGCTCTCTTCTCTTGGCCCTGTATCCATCCCAAACTAATACCACTGTCCCGCTCTCTCCTCATAGCCCTGTATCAATCCCAAAGTAATCCCACTGCCCCGCTCCCTCCCCATAGCCCTGTATCAATCCCAAAGTAATCCCACTGCCCCGCTCCCTCCCCATAGCCTTGTATCAATCCCTAACTAATCTCACTGCCCCACTTTCACCCCATAGCCCTGTATCAATCCCCAAACTAATCCCACTGCCCCGCTCTCTCCCCACAGCCCTGTATCAATAACAAACTAGTTCCATTGCGCCCCTCTCTCCCCATAGCCCTGTATCAATCCCAAACGAATTCCACAATCCCGCTCTCTCCCCAGAGCCCTGTATCAATCCCAAACTAATCCTACTGCCCCGCTCTCTCCCCATAGCCCTGTATCAATACCAAACTAGTCCCACTGCAACACTCTCTCCCCATAGCCCTGTATCAATCCCAAACTAATTCTACTGCCCCGCTCTCTCCCCATAGCCCTGTATCAATACCAAACTAATCCCACTGCCCCGCTCTCTTCCCCTAGCCCTGTATCAATCCCAAATGAATCCCACTGCCCCGCTCTCTATCCATAGCCCTGCATCAATCCACAAAGTAATCCCACCACCCCACACCCTCCCCATTGCCCTGTATCAATCCCAAACTAATCCCACTGTCCCGCTCTCTCCTCTTAGCCCTGTATCAATCCCCAAACTAATCCCACTGCCCCGACTCTCCCCATAGTCCTGTATCAATACCAAACTAATTCCATTGTGCCCCTCTCTCCTCATAGCCCTGTATCAATAGCAAACAAATCCCACTGCCCCGCTCTCTCCCCATAGCCCTGTATCAATCCCAAATGAATCCCACTGCCCCGCTTTCTCCCCAGAGCCCTGTATCAATTCCCAAACTAATCCCACTACCCCGCTCTCTCCCCATAGCCCTGAATCAATCCCCAAACTAATCCCACTCTCGCACTCTCACCCGATAGCCCTGTTTCAATCCACAAATTAATCCCACCGCCCTGCTCCCTCCCCATAGGCCTGTATGAATCCCAAACGAATTCCACAATCCCGCTCTCTCCCCAAAGCCCTGTATCAATAACAAACTAGTTCCTTTGCGCCTCTCTCTCCCCATAGCCCTGTATCAATACCAAACTAATCCCACTGCCCCGCTCTCTCCCCAGAGCCCTGTATCAATTCCCAAACTAATCCCACTGCCCCGCTCTCTCCCCATAGCCTTGTATCAATAACAAACTAGTTCCATTGCGCCTCTCTCTCCCCATAGCCCTGTATCAATCTCAAACTAATCCCACTGCCCCGCTCTCTCCCCATAGCCCTGTATCAATCCCCAAACTAATCTCACTGCCCCGCTCTCTCCCCATAGCCCTGTATCAATCCCCAATCATTCCCACTGCCCCACTCTCTCCCCATAGCCCTGTATCAATCCCAAACTAATCCCACTTCCATGCTCTATCCCCATAGCCCTGTATCAATCCCAAACTAATCCCACTGCCCCACTCTCTCCCCATAGCCCTGTATCAATCCCAAATTAATCCCAGTGCCCCGCTCTCTCCCCATAGCCCTGTATCAATCCCAAACTAATCCCACTGCCCCGCTCTCTCCCCATAGCCCTGTACAAATCCCCAAACTAATCCCAGTGTCCCGCTCTCTCCTCATAGCCCTGTATCAATCCCCAAACTAATCCCACTGCCCTGCTCTCTCCCCTCTGCCCTGTATCAATCCCCAAACTAATCCCACTGTCCTGCTCTCTCCCCATAGCCCAGTATCAATTTCAAACTAATCCCACTGTCCTGCTCTCTACCCATAGCCCTGTATCAATCCCAAACGAATACCACTGTCCCGCTCTCTCCTCATAGCCCTGTATCAATCCCAAAGTAATCCCACTGCCCCGCTCCCTCCCCATAGCCTTGTATCAATCCCTAACTAATCTCACTGCCCCACTTTCACCCCATAGCCCTATATCAATCCCCAAACTAATCCCACTGCCCTGCTCTCTCCCCATAGCCCTGTATCAATAACAAACTAGTTCCATTGCGCCCCTCTCCCCCCATAGCCCTGTATGAATCCCAAACGAATTCCACAATCCCGCTCTCTCCCCAGAGCCCTGTATCAATCCCAAACTAATCCTACTGACCCGCTCTCTCCCCATAGCCCTGCATCAATACCAAACTAATTCCATTGCGCCTCTCTCTCCCCATTACCCAGTACCAAACCCAAACTACTCCCACTGCCCCGCTCTCTCCCCAGAGCCCTGTATCAATCCCAAACTAGTCCCACTGTCTTGCTCTCTCCTCATAGCCAAGTATCAATCCCCAAACATATCCCACTGCCCCGCATCCTCCTCATAGCCCTGCATCAATCCCCAAAATAATCCCACTGTCCCGCTCTCTCCTCATAACCCTGTATCAATCCCAAACTAATCCCACTGTCCCGCTCTCTCCTCTTAGCCCGGTATCAATCCCCAAACTAATCCCACTGCCCCAACTCTCCCCATAGCCCTGTATCAATACCAAACTAATTCCATTGTGCCCCTCTCTCCCCATAGCCCTGTATCAATAGCAAACTAATCCCACTGCCCCGCTCTCTCCCCATAGCCCTGTATCAATCCCAAATGAATCCCACTGCCCCGCTCTCTCCCCAGAGCCCTGTATCAATCCCCAAACTAATCCCACTGTCCCACTCTCACCCCATAGCCCTGTATCAATGCCAAACTAATCCCACTGTCCCGCTCTCTCCCCATAGCCCAGAATCAATCCAAAACAAATCCCACTGTTCCGCTCCCTCCCCATAGTCCTGTATCAATCCCAAACAAATCCCACTGCCCCGCACCCTCCCCATAGCCCTGTATCAATCCCTAACTAATCCCACTGCCCCACTCTCACCCCATAGCCCAGTATCAATCCCAAACTAATCCCACTGTCCCGCTCCCTCCCCATAGTCCTGTATCAATACCAAACTAATCCCACTGCCCCGCTCTCTCCCCATAGCCCTGTATCAATCCCAAACTAATCCCACTGTCCCGCTCCCTCCCCATAGTCCTGTATCAATCCCAAACTAATCCCACTGTCCCGCTCCCTCCCCATAGCCCTGTATCAATCCCAAACGAATCCCACTGCCCCGCTCTCTCCCCAGAGCCCTGTATCAATCCCCAAACTAGTCCCACTGCTCCGCTCTCTCCCCATAGCCCTGTATCAATCCCAAACTAATCCCACTGTCCCACTCTCTCCCCATAGCCCTGTATCAATCCCCAAATTAATCCCACTGCCCCGCTCCCTCCCCATAGCCCTGTATCAATCCCAAACGAATCCCACTGTCCCGCTCTCTCCTCTTAGCCCAGTATCAATCCCCAAACTAATCCCACTGCCCCGACTCTCCCCATAGCCCTGTATCAATACCAAACTAATCCCACTGCCCCGCTCTCTCCCCATAGCCCTGTATCAATCCCAAATGAATCCCACTGCCCCGCTCTCTCCCCAGAGCCCTGTATCAATTCCCAAACTAATCCCACTGCCCCGTTCTCTCCCCATAGCCCAGTATCAATCCCCAAACTAATCCCACTGTCCCACTGTCACCCCATAGCCCTGTATCAATGCCAATCAAATCCCACTGCCCCTCTCCCTCCCCATAGCCCTGTTTCAATCCCTAACTAATCCCACTGTCCCATCTCACCCCATAGCCCTGTATCAATCCCCAAACTAATCCCACTGCCCCGTTCCCTCCCCATAGCCCTGTATCAAACCCAAACTAATCCCACTGTCCCGCTCTCTCCTCATAGCCCTGTATCAATCCCCAAACTAATCCCACTGCCCCGCTCTCTCCCCATAGCCCTGTATCAATACCAAACTAATTCCATTGCGCCCCTCTCTCCCCATAGACCTGTATTAAACCGCAAACTAATCCCACTGCCCTGCTCTCTCCCCATAGCCCTGTATGACTCCCCAAACTAATCCCACTGTCCCACTCCCTCCTCATAGCCCTGTATCAATCCACAAACTAATCCCACTGCCCCGCTCTCTCCTCATAGCCCTGTATCAATCCACAAACTCTTCCCTCTGCTCCAGTCTCACCTCATAACCCTGTATCAATCCCAAATTAATCCCAATGCTCCGCTCTCTCCCCATAGCCCTGTATCAATCCCCAAACTAATCCCACTGTCCTGCTCTCTCCCCATAGCCCTGTATCAATTTCAAACTAATCCCACTGTCCTGCTCTCTCCCCATAGCCCTGCATCAATCCCAAACTAATCCCACTGCCCTGCTCTCTCCCCATAGCCCTGTATCAAACCCAAACTAATCCCACTGCCCTGCTCCCTCGCCATAGCCTTGTATCAATCCCAAACTAATCCGACTGTCCCACTCTCTCCTCTTGGCCCTGCATCAATCCCAAACTAATACCACTGTCCCGCTCTCTCCTCATAGCCCTGTATCAATCCCAAAGTAATCCCACTGCCCCTCTCCCTCACAATAGCCTTGTATCAATCCCTAACTAATCTCACTGCCCCACTTTCACCCCATTGCCCTGTATCAATACCAAACTAGTCCCACTGCAACACTCTCTCCCCATAGCCCTGTATCAATCCCAAACTAATCCTACTGCCCCGCTCTCTCCCCATAGCCCTGTATCAATACCAAACTAATCCCACTGCCCCGCTCTCTTCCCCTAGCCCTGTATCAATCCCAAATGAATCCCACTGCCCCGCTCTCTACCCATAGCCCTGCATCAATCCACAAAGTAATCCCACCGCCCCACACCCTCCCCATAGCCCTGTATCAATCCCAAACTAATCCCACTGTCCCGCTCTCTCCTCTTAGCCCTGTATCAATCCCCAAACTAATCCCACTGCCCCGACTCTCCCCATAGCCCTGTATCAATACCAAACTAATTCCATTGTGCCCCTCTCTCCCCATAGCCCTGTATCAATAGCAAACTAATCCCACTGCCCCGCTCTCTCCCCATAGCCCTGTATCAAACCCAAACTAATCCCACTGCCCTGCTCCCTCGCCATAGCCTTGTATCAATCCCAAACTAATCCCACTGTCCCACTCTCACCCGATAGCCCTGTTTCAATCCCCAAATTAATCCCACCGCCCTGCTCCCTCCCCATAGGCCTGTATGAATCCCAAACGAATTCCACAATCCCGCTCTCTCCCCAAAGCCCTGTATCAATCCCAAACTAATCCTATTGCCCCGCTCTCTCCCCATAGCCCTGTATCAATACCAAACTAATCCCACTGCCCCGCTCTCTTCCCGTAGCCCTGTATCAATCCCAAATGAATCCCACTGCCCCGCTCTCTCCCCAGAGCCCTGTATCAATTCCCAAACTAATCCCACTGCCCCGCTCTCTCCCAATAGCCCTGTATCAATAACAAACTAGTTCCTTTGCGCCTCTCTCTCCCCATAGCCCTGTATCAATACCAAACTAATCCCACTGCCCCGCTCTCTCCCCAGAGCCCTGTATCAATTCCCAAACTAATCCCACTGCCCCGCTCTCTCCCCATAGCCTTGTATCAATAACAAACTAGTTCCATTGCGCCTCTCTCTCCCCATAGCCCTGTATCAATCCCCAAACTAATCCCACTGCCCTGCTCTCTCCCCTCTGCCCTGTATCAATCCCCAAACTAATCTCACTGTCCTGCTCTCTCCCCATAGCCCAGTATCAATTTCAAACTAATCCCACTGTCCTGCTCTCTTCTCTTGGCCCTGTATCCATCCCAAACTAATACCACTGTCCCGCTCTCTCCTCATAGCCCTGTATCAATCCCAAAGTAATCCCACTGCCCCGCTCCCTCCCCATAGCCCTGTATCAATCCCAAAGTAATCCCACTGCCCCGCTCCCTCCCCATAGCCTTGTATCAATCCCTAACTAATCTCACTGCCCCACTTTCACCCCATAGCCCTGTATCAATCCCCAAACTAATCCCACTGCCCCGCTCTCTCCCCACAGCCCTGTATCAATAACAAACTAGTTCCATTGCGCCCCTCTCTCCCCATAGCCCTGTATCAATCCCAAACGAATTCCACAATCCCGCTCTCTCCCCAGAGCCCTGTATCAATCCCAAACTAATCCTACTGCCCCGCTCTCTCCCCATAGCCCTGTATCAATACCAAACTAGTCCCACTGCAACACTCTCTCCCCATAGCCCTGTATCAATCCCAAACTAATTCTACTGCCCCGCTCTCTCCCCATAGCCCTGTATCAATACCAAACTAATCCCACTGCCCCGCTCTCTTCCCCTAGCCCTGTATCAATCCCAAATGAATCCCACTGCCCCGCTCTCTACCCATAGCCCTGCATCAATCCACAAAGTAATCCCACCACCCCACACCCTCCCCATAGCCCTGTATCAATCCCAAACTAATCCCACTGTCCCGCTCTCTCCTCTTAGCCCTGTATCAATCCCCAAACTAATCCCACTGCCCCGACTCTCCCCATAGTCCTGTATCAATACCAAACTAATTCCATTGTGCCCCTCTCTCCTCATAGCCCTGTATCAATAGCAAACTAATCCCACTGCCCTGCTCTCTCCCCATAGCCCTGTATCAATCCCAAATGAATCCCACTGCCCCGCTTTCTCCCCAGAGCCCTGTATCAATTCCCAAACTAATCCCACTACCCCGCTCTCTCCCCATAGCCCTGAATCAATCCCCAAACTAATCCCACTCTCGCACTCTCACCCGATAGCCCTGTTTCAATCCACAAATTAATCCCACCGCCCTGCTCCCTCCCCATAGGCCTGTATGAATCCCAAACGAATTCCACAATCCCGCTCTCTCCCCAAAGCCCTGTATCAATCCCAAACTAATCCTATTGCCCCGCTCTCTCCCCATAGCCCTGTATCAATACCAAACTAATCCCACTGCCCCGCGCTCTTCCCGTAGCCCTGTATCAATCCCAAATGAATCCCTCTGCCCCGCTCTCTCCCCAGAGCCCTGTATCAATTCCCAAACTAATCCCACTGCCCCGCTCTCTCCCCATAGCCCTGTATCAATCCCCAATCATTCCCACTGCCCCACTCTCTCCCCATAGCCCTGTATCAATCCCAAACTAATCCCACTTCCATGCTCTATCCCCATAGCCCTGTATCAATCCCAAACTAATCCCACTGCCCCACTCTCTCCCCATAGCCCTGTATCAATCCCAAATTAATCCCAGTGCCCCGCTCTCTCCCCATAGCCCTGTATCAATCCCAAACTAATCCCACTGCCCCGCTCTCTCCCCATAGCCCTGTACAAATCCCCAAACTAATCCCAGTGTCCCGCTCTCTCCTCATAGCCCTGTATCAATCCCCAAACTAATCCCACTGCCCTGCTCTCTCCCCTCTGCCCTGTATCAATCCCCAAACTTATCCCACTGTCCTGCTCTCTCCCCATAGCCCAGTATCAATTTCAAACTAATCCCACTGTCCTGCTCTCTACCCATAGCCCTGTATCAATCCCAAACGAATACCACTGTCCCGCTCTCTCCTCATAGCCCTGTATCAATCCCAAATTAATCCCACTGCCCCGCTCCCTCCCCATAGCCTTGTATCAATCCCTAACTAATCTCACTGCCCCACTTTCACCCCATAGCCCTGTATCAATCCCCAAACTAATCCCACTGCCCTGCTCTCTCCCCATAGCCCTGTATCAATAACAAACTAGTTCCATTGCGCCCCTCTCCCCCCATAGCCCTGTATGAATCCCAAACGAATTCCACAATCCCGCTCTCTCCCCAGAGCCCTGTATCAATCCCAAACTAATCCTACTGACCCGCTCTCTCCCCATAGCCCTGCATCAATACCAAACTAATTCCATTGCGCCTCTCTCTCCCCATTACCCAGTACCAAACCCAAACTACTCCCACTGCCCCGCTCTCTCCCCAGAGCCCTGTATCAATCCCAAACTAGTCCCACTGTCTTGCTCTCTCCTCATAGCCAAGTATCAATCCCCAAACATATCCCACTGCCCCGCATCCTCCTCATAGCCCTGCATCAATCCCCAAAATAATCCCACTGTCCCGCTCTCTCCTCATAACCCTGTATCAATCCCAAACTAATCCCACTGTCCCGCTCTCTCCTCTTAGCCCGGTATCAATCCCCAAACTAATCCCACTGCCCCAACTCTCCCCATAGCCCTGTATCAATACCAAACTAATTCCATTGTGCCCCTCTCTCCCCATAGCCCTGTATCAATAGCAAACTAATCCCACTGCCCCGCTCTCTCCCCATAGCCCTGTATCAATCCCAAATGAATCCCACTGCCCCGCTCTCTCCCCAGAGCCCTGTATCAATCCCCAAACTAATCCCACTGTCCCACTCTCACCCCATAGCCCTGTATCAATGCCAAACTAATCCCACTGTCCCGCTCTCTCCCCATAGCCCAGAATCAATCCAAAACAAATCCCACTGTTCCGCTCCCTCCCCATAGTCCTGTATCAATCCCAAACAAATCCCACTGCCCCGCACCCTCCCCATAGCCCTGTATCAATCCCTAACTAATCCCACTGCCCCACTCTCACCCCATAGCCCAGTATCAATCCCAAACTAATCCCACTGTCCCGCTCCCTCCCCATAGTCCTGTATCAATACCAAACTAATCCCACTGCCCCGCTCTCTCCCCATAGCCCTGTATCAATCCCAAACTAATCCCACTGTCCCGCTCCCTCCCCATAGTCCTGTATCAATCCCAAACTAATCCCACTGTCCCGCTCCCTCCCCATAGCCCTGTATCAATCCCAAACGAATCCCACTGCCCCGCTCTCTCCCCAGAGCCCTGTATCAATCCCCAAACTAGTCCCACTGCTCCGCTCTCTCCCCTTAGCCCTGTATCAATCCCAAACTAATCCCACTGTCCCACTCTCTCCCCATAGCCCTGTATCAATCCCCAAATTAATCCCACTGCCCCGCTCCCTCCCCATAGCCCTGTATCAATCCCAAACGAATCCCACTGTCCCGCTCTCTCCTCTTAGCCCAGTATCAATCCCCAAACTAATCCCACTGCCCCGACTCTCCCCGTAGCCCTGTATCAATACCAAACTAATCCCACTGCCCCGCTCTCTCCCCATAGCCCTGTATCAATCCCAAATGAATCCCACTGCCCCGCTCTCTCCCCAGAGCCCTGTATCAATTCCCAAACTAATCCCACTGCCCCGTTCTCTCCCCATAGCCCAGTATCAATCCCCAAACTAATCCCACTGTCCCACTGTCACCCCATAGCCCTGTATCAATGCCAATCAAATCCCACTGCCCCTCTCCCTCCCCATAGCCCTGTATCAATCCCTAACTAATCCCACTGTCCCATCTCACCCCATAGCCCTGTATCAATCCCCAAACTAATCCCATTGCCCCGTTCCCTCCCCATAGCCCTGTATCAAACCCAAACTAATCCCACTGTCCCGCTCTCTCCTCATAGCCCTGTATCAATCCCCAAACTAATCCCACTGCCCCGCTCTCTCCCCATAGCCCTGTATCAATACCAAACTAATTCCATTGCGCCCCTCTCTCCCCATAGACCTGTATTAAACCGCAAACTAATCCCACTGCCCTGCTCTCTCCCCATAGCCCTGTATGACTCCCCAAACTAATCCCACTGTCCCACTCCCTCCTCATAGCCCTGTATCAATCCACAAACTAATCCCACTGCCCCGCTCTCTCCTCATAGCCCTGTATCAATCCACAAACTCTTCCCTCTGCTCCAGTCTCACCTCATAACCCTGTATCAATCCCAAATTAATCCCAATGCTCCGCTCTCTCCCCATAGCCCTGTATCAATCCCCAAACTAATCCCACTGTCCTGCTCTCTCCCCATAGCCCTGTATCAATTTCAAACTAATCCCACTGTCCTGCTCTCTCCCCATAGCCCTGCATCAATCCCAAACTAATCCCACTGCCCTGCTCTCTCCCCATAGCCCTGTATCAAACCCAAACTAATCCCACTGCCCTGCTCCCTCGCCATAGCCTTGTATCAATCCCAAACTAATCCGACTGTCCCACTCTCTCCTCTTGGCCCTGCATCAATCCCAAACTAATACCACTGTCCCGCTCTCTCCTCATAGCCCTGTATCAATCCCAAAGTAATCCCACTGCCCCTTTCCCTCACAATAGCCTTGTATCAATCCCTAACTAATCTCACTGCCCCACTTTCACCCCATTGCCCTGTATCAATACCAAACTTGTCCCACTGCAACACTCTCTCCCCATAGCCCTGTATCAATCCCAAACTAATCCTACTGCCCCGCTCTCACCCCATAGCCCTGTATCAATACCAAACTAATCCCACTGCCCCGCTCTCTTCCCCTAGCCCTGTATCAATCCCAAATGAATCCCACTGCCCCGCTCTCTACCCATAGCCCTGCATCAATCCACAAAGTAATCCCACCGCCCCACACCCTCCCCATAGCCCTGTATCAATCCCAAACTAATCCCACTGTCCCGCTCTCTCCTCTTAGCCCTGTATCAATCCCCAAACTAATCCCACTGCCCCGACTCTCCCCATAGCCCTGTATCAATACCAAACTAATTCCATTGTGCCAACCTCTCTCCCCATAGCCCTGTATCAATAGCAAACTAATCCCACTGCCCCGCTCTCTCCCCATAGCCCTGTATCAAACCCAAACTAATCCCACTGCCCTGCTCCCTCGCCATAGCCTTGTATCAATCCCAAACTAATCCCACTGTCCCACTCTCACCCGATAGCCCTGTTTCAATCCCCAAATTAATCCCACCGCCCTGCTCCCTCCCCATAGGCCTGTATGAATCCCAAACGAATTCCACAATCCCGCTCTCTCCCCAAAGCCCTGTATCAATCCCAAACTAATCCTATTGCCCCGCTCTCTCCCCATAGCCCTGTATCAATACCAAACTAATCCCACTGCCCCGCGCTCTTCCCGTAGCCCTGTATCAATCCCAAATGAATCCCTCTGCCCCGCTCTCTCCCCAGAGCCCTGTATCAATTCCCAAACTAATCCCACTGCCCCGCTCTCTCCCCATAGCCCTGTATCAATAACAAACTAGGTCCTTTGCGCCTCTCTCTCCCCATAGCCCTGTATCAATACCAAACTAATCCCACTGCCCCGCTCTCTCCCCAGAGCCCTGTATCAATTCCCAAACTAATCCCACTGCCCCGCTCTCTCCCCATAGCCTTGTATCAATAACAAACTAGTTCCATTGCGCCTCTCTCTCCCCATAGCCCTGTATCAATCTCAAACTAATCCCACTGCCCCGCTCTCTCCCCATAGCCCTGTATCAATCCCCAAACTAATCTCACTGCCCCGCTCTCTCCCCATAGCCCTGTATCAATCACCAATCATTCCCACTGCCCCACTCTCTCCCCATAGCCCTGTATCAATCCCAAACTAATCCCACTTCCATGCTCTATCCCCATAGCCCTGTATCAATCCCAAACTAATCCCACTGCCCCACTCTCTCCCCATAGCCCTGTATCAATCCCAAATTAATCCCAGTGCCCCGCTCTCTCCCCATAGCCCTGTATCAATCCCAAACTAATCCCACTGCCCCGCTCTCTCCCTATAGCCCTGTACAAATCCCCAAACTAATCCCAGTGTCCCGCTCTCTCCTCATAGCCCTGTATCAATCCCCAAACTAATCCCACTGCCCTGCTCTCTCCCCTCTGCCCTGTATCAATCCCCAAACTAATCCCACTGTCCTGCTCTCTCCCCATAGCCCAGTATCAATTTCAAACTAATCCCACTGTCCTGCTCTCTACCCAAAGCCGTGTATCAATCCCAAACGAATACCACTGTCCCGCTCTCTCCTCATAGCCCTGTATCAATCCCAAAGTAATCCCACTGCCCCGCTCCCTCCCCATAGCCTTGTATCAATCCCTAACTAATCTCACTGCCCCACTTTCACCCCATAGCCCTGTATCAATCCCCAAACTAATCCCACTGCCCTGCTCTCTCCCCATAGCCCTGTATCAATAACAAACTAGTTCCATTGCGCCCCTCTCCCCCCATAGCACTGTATGAATCCCAAACGAATTCCACAATCCCGCTCTCTCCCCAGAGCCCTGTATCAATCCCAAACTAATCCTACTGCCCCGCTCTCTCCCCATAGCCCTGTATCAATACCAAACTAATTCCATTGCGCCTCTCTCTCCCCATTACCCAGTACCAAACCCAAACTACTCCCACTGCCCCGCTCTCTCCCCAGAGCCCTGTATCAATCCCAAACTAGTCCCACTGTCTTGCTCTCTCCTCATAGCCAAGTATCAATCCCCAAACATATCCCACTGCCCCGCATCCTCCTCATAGCCCTGCATCAATCCCCAAAATAATCCCACTGTCCCGCTCTCTCCTCATAACCCTGTATCAATCCCAAACTAATCCCACTGTCCCGCTCTCTCCTCTTAGCCCTGTATCAATCCCCAAACTAATCCCACTGTCCCGCTCTCTCCTCTTAGCCCGGTATCAATCCCCAAACTAATCCCACTGCCCCGACTCTCCCCATAGCCCTGTATCAATACCAAACTAATTCCATTGTGCCCCTCTCTCCCCATAGCCCTGTATCAATAGCAAACTAATCCCACTGCCCCGCTCTCTCCCCATAGCCCTGTATCAATCCCAAATGAATCCCACTGCCCCGCTCTCTCCCCAGAGCCCTGTATCAATCCCCAAACTAATCCCACTGTCCCAATCTCACCCCATAGCCCTGTATCAATGCCAAACTAATCCCACTGTCCTGCTCTCTCCCCATAGCCCTGTATCAATCCCAAACAAATCCCACTGTTCCGCTCCCTCCCCATAGTCCTGTATCAATCCCAAACAAATCACACTGCCCCGCACCCTCCCCATAGCCCTGTATCAATCCCTAACTAATCCCACTGCCCCACTCTCACCCCATAGCCCAGTATCAATCCCAAACTAATCCCACTGTCCCGCTCCCTCCCCATAGTCCTGTATCAATACCAAACTAATCCCACTGCCCCGCTCTCTCCCCATAGCCCTGTATCAATCCCAAACTAATCCCACTGTCCCGCTCCCTCCCCATAGTCCTGTATCAATCCCAAACTAATCCCACTGTCCCGCTCCCTCCCCATAGCCCTGTATCAATCCCAAACGAATCCCACTGCCCCGCTCTCTCCCCAGAGCCCTGTATCAATCCCCAAACTAGTCCCACTGCTCCGCTCTCTCCCCATAGCCCTGTATCAATCCCAAACTAATCCCACCGTCCCACTCTCTCCCCATAGCCCTGTATCAATCCCCAAATTAATCCCACTGCCCCGCTCCCTCCCCATAGCCCTGTATCAATCCCAAACGAATCCCACTGTCCCGCTCTCTCCTCTTAGCCCAGTATCAATCCCCAAACTAATCCCACTGCCCCGACTCTCCCCATAGCCCTGTATCAATACCAAACTAATCCCACTGCCCCGCTCTCTCCCCATAGCCCTGTATCAATCCCAAATGAATCCCACTGCCCCGCTCTCTCCCCAGAGCCCTGTATCAATTCCCAAACTAATCCCACTGTCCCACTGTCACCCCATAGCCCTGTATCAATGCCAATCAAATCCCACTGCCCCTCTCCCTCCCCATAGCCCTGTATCAATCCCTAACTAATCCCACTGCCCCATCTCACCCCATAGCCCTGTATCAATCCCCAAACTAATCCCACTGCCCCGTTCCCTCCCCATAGCCCTGTATCAAACCCAAACTAATCCCACTGTCCCGCTCTCTCCTCATAGCCCTGTATCAATCCCCAAACTAATCCCACTGCCCCGCTCTCTCCCCATAGCCCTGTATCAATACCAAACTAATTCCATTGCGCCCCTCTCTCCCCATAGACCTGTATTAAACCGCAAACTAATCCCACTGCCCTGCTCTCTCCCCATAGCCCTGTATGAATCCCCAAACTAATCCCACTGTCCCACTCCCTCCTCATAGCCCTGTATCAATCCACAAACTAATCCCACTGCCCCGCTCTCTCCCCATAGCCCTGTATCAATCCACAAACTCTTCCCTCTGCTCCAGTCTCCCCTCATAACCCTGTATCAATCCCAAATTAATCCCAATGCTCCGCTCTCTCCCCATAGCCCTGTATCAATCCCCAAACTAATCCCACTGTCCAGCTCTCTCCCCATAGCCCTGTATCAATTTCAAACTAATCCCACTGTCCTGCTCTCTCCCCATAGCCCTGCATCAATCCCAAACTAATACCACTGCCCCGCTCTCTCCCCATAGCCCTGTATCAAACCCAAACTAATCCCACTGCCCTGCTCCCTCGCCATAGCCTTGTATCAATCCCAAACTAATCCCACTGTCCCACTCTCTCCTCTTGGCCCTGTATCAATCCCAAACTAATACCACTGTCCCGCTCTCTCCTCATAGCCCTGTATCAATCCCAAAGTAATCCCACTGCCCCTCTCCCTCACAATAGCCTTGTATCAATCCCTAACTAATCTCACTGCCCCACTTTCACCCCATTGCCCTGGATCAATCCCGAAACTAATCCCACTGCCCCGCTCTCTCCCCATAGCCCTGTATCAATAACAAACTACTTCCATTGCGCCTCTCTCTCCCCATAGCCCTGTATCAATCCCAAACTAATCCCACTGCCCCGCTCTCTATCCGTAGCCCTGTATCAATCCCAAATGAATCCCACTGCCCCGCTCTCTCCCCAGAGCCCTGTATCAATTCCCAAACAAATCCCACTGCCCCGCTCTCTCCCCATAGCCCTGTATCAATTACAAACTAGTTCCATTGCGCCTCTCTCTCCCCATAGCCCTGTATCAATCCCAAACTAATCCCATTGTCCCGCTCTCTCCCCATATCCCTGTATCAATACCAAATTAAACCAACTGCTCCGCTCTCTCCCCATAGCCCGGCATCAATCCCAAACTAATCCCGCTGCCCTGCTCTCTCCCCATAGTCCTGTATCAATCCCCAAACTAATCCCAATGTCCTGCTGTCTCCCCATAGCACTGCATCAATCCCCAAACTAATCCCACAGCCCAGCTCTCTCCCCATAGCCCTGTAGCAATCTCAAACTAATCCCACTGCCCCGCTCTCTCCCCATAGCCCTGTATCAATCCCCAAAATAATCTCACTGCCCCGCTCTCTCCCCATAGCCCTGTATCAATCCCCAATCATTCCCACCACCCCACTCTGTCCCCATAGCACTGTAGCAATCCCGAAACTAATCCCACTGCCCCGCTTTCTCCCCATAGCCCAGTATCAATCCCAAACTAATCCCACTTCCATGCTCTATCCCCATAGCCCTGTATCAATCCCAAACTAATCCCACTGCCCCACTCTCTCCCCAAAGCCCTGTATCAATCCCCAAACTAATCCCACTGCCCGGCTCTCTCCCCATAGCCCTGTATCAATCCCCAAACTAATCCCACTGCCCTGCTCTCTCCCCTCTGCCCTGTATCAATCCCCAAACTAATCTCACTGTCCTGCTCTCTCCCCATAGCCCAGTATCAATTTCAAACTAATCCCACTGTCCTGCTCTCTCCTCTTGGCCCTGTATCAATCCCAAACTAATACCACTGTCCCGCTCTCTCCTCATAGCCCGGCATCAATCCCAAAGTAATCCCACTGCCCCGCTCCCTCCCCATAGCCTTGTATCAATCCCTAACTAATCTCACTGCCCCACTTTCACCCCATAGCCCTGTATCAATCCCCAAACTAATCCCACTGCCCCGCTCTCTCCCCATAGCCCTGTATCAATAACAAACTAGTTCCATTGCGCCCCTCTCTCCCCATAGCCCTGTATGAATCCCAAACGAATTCCACAATCCCGCTCTCTCCCCATAGCCCTGTATCAATCCCAAACTAATCCTACTGCCCCGCTCTCTCCCCACAGCCCTGTATCAATCCCCAAACTAATCCCACTGTCCTGCTCTCTCCCCATATCCCTGTATCAATCCCAAAACTAATCCCACTGCTCCAGTCTCTCCCCATAGCCCTGTATCAAACCAAAAAACAAATCCCACCGCCCCGCTTTCTCCCCATAGCCCTGTATCAATCCCAAACTAATCCCACTTCCATGCTCTATCCCCATAGCCCTGTATCAATCCCAAACTAATCCCACTGCCCCACTCTCTCCCCATAGCCCTGTATCAATCCCAAACTAATCCCACTGTCCCACTCTCTCCCCAAAGCCCTGTATCAATCCCCAAACTAATCCCACTGCCCCGCTCTCTCCCCATAGCCCTGTATCAATAACAAACTAGTTCCATTGCGCCTCTCTCTCCCCATAGCACTGTTTCAATCTCAAACTAATCCCACTGCCCCGCTCTCTCCCCATAGCCCTGTATCAATCCCCAAAAGTAATCTCACTGCCCCGCTCTCTCCCCATAGCCCTGTATCAATCCCCAAACTAATCCCACTGCCCCACTCTCTCCCCATAGTCCTGTATCAATCCCCAAACTAATCCCACTGCCCCGCTCTCTCCCCATAGCCCTGTATCAATCCCCAAAAGTAATCTCACTGCCCCGCTCTCTCCCCATAGCCCTGTATCAATCCCCAAACTAATCCCACTGCCCCACTCTCTCCCCATAGCCCTGTATCAATCCCAAATTAATCCCACTGCCCCGCTCTCTCCCCATAGCCCTGTATCAATCCCAAACTAATCCCACTGTCCCACTCTCTTCCCAAAGCCCTGTATCAATCCCCAAACTAATCCCACTGTCCCACTCTCTCCCCATAGCCCTGTATCAATCCCCAAACTAATCCCACTGTCCCACTCTCTTCCCAAAGCCCTGTATCAATCCCCAAACTAATCCCACTGCCCCGCTCTCTCCCCATAGCCCTGTACAAATCCCCAAACTAATCCCAATGTCCCGCTCTCTCCCCATAGCCCTGTATCAATCCCCAAACTAATCCCACTGTCCCGCTCTCTCCCCTCTGCCCTGTATCAATCCCCAAACTAATCCCACTGTCCTGCTCTCTCCCCATAGCCCTGTATCAATCCCAAACTAATCCCACTGTCCTGCTCTCTCCCCATAGCCCAGTATCAATTTCAAACTAATCCCACTGTCCTGCTCTCTACCCATAGCCCTGTATCAATCCCAATCGAATACCACTGTCCCGCTCTCTCCTCATAGCCCTGTATCAATCCCAAAGTAATCCCACTGCCCCGCTCCCTCACAATAGCCTTGTATCAATCCCTAACTAATCTCACTGCCCCACTTTCACCCCATAGCCCTGTATCAATCCCCAAACTAATCCCACTGCCCCGCTCTCTCCCCATAGCCCTGTATCAATCCCCAAACTAATCCCACTGCCCCGCTCTCTCCCCATAGCCCTGTATCAATAACAAACTAGTTCCATTGCGCCCCTCTCCCCCCATAGCCCTGTATGAATCCCAAACGACTTCCACAATCCCGCTCTCTCCCCAGAGCCCTGTATCAATCCCATACTAATCCTACTGCCCCGCTCTCTCCCCATAGCCCTGTATCAACCCAAACTAATCCCACTGCCCCGCTCCCTCCCCATAGCCCTGTATCAATACCAAACTAATTCCATTTCGCCTCTCTCTCCCCAATACCCAGTATCAAACACAAACTACTCCCACTGCCCCGCTCTCTCCCCAGAGCCCTGTATCAATCCCAAACTAGTCCCACTGTCTTGCTCTCTCCTCATAGCCAAGTATCAATCCCAAACATATCCCACTGCCCCGCATCCTCCTCATAGCCCTGCATCAATCCCCAAAATAATCCCACTGTCCCGCTCTCTCCTCATAACCCTGTATCAATCCCAAACTAATCCCAACGCCCTGCTCCCTCCCCATAGCCCTGTATCAATCCCAAACTAATCCCACTGTCCCGCTCTCTCCTCTTAGCCCTGTATCAATCCCGAAACTAATCCCACTGCCCCGACTCTCCCCATAGCCCTGTATCAATACCAAACTAATTCCATTGTGCCCCTCTCTCCCCATAGCCCTGTATCAATAGCAAACTAATCCCACTGCCCCGCTCCATCCCCATAGCCCTGTATCAATCCCAAATGAATCCCACTGCCCCGCTCTCTCCCCAGAGCCCTGTATCAATCCCCAAACTAATCCCACTGTCCCAATCTCACCCCATAGCCCTGTATCAATGCCAAACTAATCCCACTGCCCCGCTCTCTCCCCATAGCCCTGTATCAATCCCAAACAAATCCCACTGTTCCGCTCCCTCCCCATAGTCCTGTATCAATCCCAAACAAATCCCACTGCCCCGCTCCCTCCCCATAGCCCTGTATCAATCCCTAACTAATCCCACTGCCCCACTCTCACCCCATAGCCCTGTATCATTCCCAAACTAATCCCACTGTCCCGCTCCCTCCCCATAGTCCTGTATCAATACCAAACTAATCCCACTGCCCCGCTCTCTCCCCATAGCCCTGTATCAATCCCAAACTAATCCCACTGTCCCGCTCCCTCCCCATAGTCCTGTATCAATCCCAAACTAATCCCACTGTCCCGCTCCCTCCCCATAAACCTGTATCAATCCCAAACGAATCCCACTGCCCCGCTCTCTCCCCAGAGCCCTGTATCAATCCCGAAACTAGTCCCACTGCTCCGCTCTCTCCCCATAGCCCTGTATCAATCCCAAACTAATCCCACTGTCCCACTCTCTCCCCATAGCCCTGTATCAATCCCAAACGAATCCCACTGTCCCGCTCTCTCCTCTTAGCCCTGTATCAATCCCCAAACTAATCCCACTTCCCCGACTCTCCCCATAGCCCTGTATCAATACCAAACTAATCCCACTGCCCCGCTCTCTCCCCATAGCCCTGTATCAATCCCAAATGAATCCCACTGCCCCGCTCTCTCCCCAGAGCCCTGTATCAATTCCCAAACTAATCCCACTGCCCCGCTCTCTCCCCATAGCCCAGTATCAATCCCCAAACTAATCCCACTGTCCCACTGTCACCCCATAGCCCTGTATCAATGCCAAACAAATCCCACTGCCCCGCTCTCTATCCGTAGCACTGTATCAATCCCAAATGAATCCCACTGCCCCGCTCTCTCCCCAGAGCCCTGTATCAATTCCCAAACTAATCCCACTGCCCCGCTCTCTCCCCATAGCCCTGTATCAATAACAAACTAGTTCCATTGCGCCTCTCTCTCCCCATAGCCCTGTATCAATCTCAAACTAATCCCACTGCCCCTCTCTCTCCCCATAGCCCTGTATCAATCCCCAAACTAATCTCACTGCCCCGCTCTCTCCCCATAGCCCTGTATCAATCCCGAATCATTCCCACTGCCCCACTCTCTCCCCATAGCCCTGTATCAATCCCAAACTAATCCCACTTCCATGCTCTATCCCCATAGCCCTGTATCAATCCCAAACTAAACCCACTGCCCCACTCTCTCCCCATAGCCCTGTATCAATCCCAAATTAATCCCACTGCCCCGCTCTCTCCCCATAGCCCTGTATCAATCCCAAACTAATCCCACTGTCCCACTCTCTCCCCAAAGCCCTGTATCAATCCCCAAACTAATCCCACTGCTCTGCTCTCTCCCCTCTGCCCTGTATCAATCCCCAAACTAATCCCACTGTCCTGCTCTCTCCCCATAGCCCAGTATCAATTTCAAACTAATCCCACTGTCCTGCTCTCTACCCATAGCCCTGTATCAATCCCAAACGAATACCACTGTCCCGCTCTCTCCTCATAGCCCTGTATCAATCCCAAAGTAATCCCACTGCCCCGCTCCCTCCCCATAGCCTTGTATCAATCCCTGACTAATCTCTCTGCCCCACTTTCACCCCATAGCCCTGTATCAATCCCCAAACTAATCCCACTGCCCCGCTCTCTCCCCATAGCCCTGTATCAATAACAAACTAGTTCCATTGCGCCCCTCTCCCCCCATAGCCCTGTATGAATCCCAAACTAATTCCACAATCCCGCTCTCTCCCCAGAGCCCTGTATCAATCCCAAACTAATGCTACTGCCCCGCTCTCTCCCCATAGCCCTGTATCAATACCAAACTAATTCCATTGCGCCTCTCTCTCCCCATTACCCAGTATCAAACCCAAACTACTCCCACTGCCCCGCTCTCTCCCCATAGCCCTGTATCAATCCCAAACGGTGCCCACTGCCCCGCTCTCTCCCCAGAGACCTGTATCAATCCCAAACTAGTCCCACTGTCTTGCTCTCTCCTCATAGCCAAGTATCAATCCCCAAACATATCCCACTGCCCCGCATACCTCCTCATAGCCCTGCATCAATCCCCAAAATAATCCCACTGTCCCGCTCTCTCCTCATAACCCTGTATCAATCCCAAACTAATCCCAACGCCCTGCTCCCTCCCCATAGCCCTGTATCAATCCCAAACTAATCCCAATGCCCTGCTCCCACCCCATAGCCCTGTATCAATCCACAAACTAATCCTACCGCCCCGCACCCTCCCCATAGCCCTGTATCAATCCCAAACTAATCCCACTGTCCCGCTCTCTCCTCTTAGCCCTGTATCAATCCCCAAACTAATCCCACTGCCCCGACTCTCCCCATAGCCCTGTATCAATTCCAAACTAATTCCATTGTGCCCCTCTCTCCCCATAGCCCTGTATCAATAGCAAACTAATCCCACTGTCCCGCTCTCTCCCCATAGCCCTGTATCAATCCCAAACAAATCCCACTGCCCCGCTCCCTCCCCATAGCCCTGTATCAATCCCTAACTAATCCCACTGCCCCACTCTCACCCCATAGCCCTGTATCAATCCCAAACTAGTCCCACTGTCCCGCTCCCTCCCCATAGTCCTGTATCAATACCAAACTAATCCCACTGCCCCGCTCTCTCCCCATAGCCCTGTATCAATCCCAAACTAATCCCACTGTCCCGCTCCCTCCCCATAGTCCTGTATCAATCCCAAACTAATCCCACTGTCCCGCTCCCTCCCCATAGCCCTGTATCAATCCCAAACGAATCCCACTGCCCCGCTCTCTCCCCAGAGCCCTGTATCAATCCCCAAACTAGTCCCACTGCTCCGCTCTCTCCCCATAGCCCTGTATCAATCCCAAACTAATCCCACTGCCCCATCTCACCCCATAGCCCTGTATCAATCCCCAAACTAATCCCACTGCCCCGTTCCCTCCCCATAGCCCTGTATCAACCCCAAACTAATCCCACTGCCCCGCTCTCTCCCCATAGCCCTGTATCAATACCAAACTAATTCCATTGCGCACCTCTCTCCCCATAGCCCTGTATTAAACCCCAAACTAATCCCACTGCCCCGCTCTCTCCCCATAGCCCTGTATGAATCCCCAAACTAATCCCACTGTCCCACTCCCTCCTCATAGCCCTGTATCAATCCACAAACTAATCCCACTGCCCCGCTCTCTCCCCATAGCCCTGTATCAATCCCCAAACTCTTCCCTCTGCTCCAGTCTCACCTCATAACCCTGTATCAATCCCAAATGAATCCCACTGCTCCGCTCTCTCCCCATAGCCCTGTATCAATCCCCAAACTAATCCCACTGTCCTGCTCTCTCCCCATAGCCCTGTATCAATTTCAAACTAATCCCACTGTCCTGCTCTCTCCCAATAGCCCTGCATCAATCCCAAACTAATACCACTGCCCCGCTCTCTCCCCATAGCCCTGTATCAAACCCAAACTAATCCCACTGCCCTGCTCCCTCGCCATAGCCTTGTATCAATCCCAAACTAATCCCACTGTCCCACTCTCTCCTCTTGGCCCTGTATCAATCCCAAACTAATACCACTGTCCCGCTCTCTCCTCATAGCCCGGCATCAATCCCAAAGTAATCCCACTGTCCCGCTCCCTCACAATAGCCTTGTATCAATCCCTAACTAATCTCACTGCCCCACTTTCACCCCATTGCCCTGGATCAATCCCCAAACTAATCCCACTGCCCCGCTCTCTCCCCATAGCCCTGTATCAATAACAAACTAGTTCCATTGCGCCCCTCTCTCCCCATAGCCCTGTATGAATCCCAAACGAATTCCACAATCCCGCTCTCTCCCCAGAGCCCTGTATCAATCCCAAACTAATCCTATTGCCCCGCTCTCTCCCCATAGCCCTGTATCAATACCAAACTAATCCCACTGCCCCGCTCTCTATCCGTAGCCCTGTATCAATCCCAAATGAATCCCACTGCCCCGCTCTCTCCCCAGAGCCCTGTATCAATTCCCAAACAAATCCCACTGCCCCGCTCTCTCCCCATAGCCCTGTATCAATCCCAAACTAATCCCACTGCCCCTTTCTCTCCCCATAGCCCTGTATCAATCCCCAAACTAATCCCACTGTCCTGCTCTCTCCCCATATCCCTGTATCAATACCAAATTAAACCAACTGCTCCGCTCTCTCTCCATAGCCCGGCATCAATCCCAAACTAATCCTGCTGCCCTGCTCTCTCCCCATGCTCCTGTATCAATCCCCAAACTAATCCCACTGTCCTGCTCTCTCCCCATAGCACTGTATCAATCCCCAAACTAATCCCACAGCCCAGCTCTCTCCCCATAGCCCTGTATCAATCTCAAACTAATCCCACTGCCCCGCTCTCTCCCCATAGTCCTGTATCAATCCCCAAACTAATCTCACTGCCCCGCTCTCTCCCCATAGCCCTGTATCAATCCCCAAACTAATCCCACAGCCCAGCTCTCTCCCCATAGCCCTGTATCAATCTCAAACTAATCCCACTGCCCCGCTCTCTCCCCATAGTCCTGTATCAATCCCCAAACTAATCTCACTGCCCCGCTCTCTCCCCATAGCCCTGTATCAATCCCCAATCATTCCCACCACCCCACTCTCTCCCCATAGCCCTGTATCAATCCCGAAACTAATCCCACCGTCCCGCTCTCTCCCCATAGCCCTGTAGCAATCCCGAAACTAATCCCACTGACCCGCTCTCTCTCCATAGCCCTGTATCAATCCCCAAACTAATCCCACTGCTCCAGTCTCTCCCCATAGCCCTGCATCAAACCCCAAACTAATCCCACTGCCCCGCTTTCTCCCCATAGCCCTGTATCAATCCCCAAACTAATCCCACTTCCATGCTCTATCCCCATAGCCCTGTATCAATCCCAAACTAATCCCACTGCCCCACTCTCTCCCCATAGCCCTGTATCAATCCCAAACTAATCCCACTGTCCCACTCTCTCCCCAAAGCCCTGTATCAATCCCCAAACTAATCCCACTGCCCTGCTCTCTCCCCATAGCCCTGTATCAATCCCCAAACTAATCCCACTGCCCTGCTCTCTCCCCTCTGCCCTGTATCAATCCCCAAACTAATCTCACTGTCCTGCTCTCTCCCCATAGCCCAGTATCAATTTCAAACTAATCCCACTGCCCCGCTCTCTGCCATAGCCCTGTATCAATAACAAACTAGTTCCATTGCGCCTCTCTCTCCCCATAGCCCTGTATCAATCTCAAACTAATCCCACTGCCCCGCTCTCTCCCCATAGCCCTGTATCAATCCCCATCTAATCTCACTGCCCCGCTCTCTCCCCATAGCCCTGTATCAATCCCCAATCATTCCCACTGCCCCACTCTCTCCCCATAGCACTGTAGCAATCCCGAAACTAATCCCACTCACCCGCTCTCTCTCCATAGCCCTGTATCAATCCCCAAACTAATCCCACTGTCCTGCTCTCTCCCCATATCCCTGTATCAATCCCAAAACTAATCCCACTGCTCCAGTCTCTCCCCATAGCCCTGTATCAAACCCCAAACTAATCCCACTGCCCGCTCTCTCCCCATAGCCCTGTATCAATCCCAAATTAATCCCACTGCCCCGCTCTCTCCCCATAGCCCTGTATCAATCCCAAACTAATCCCACTGTCCCACTCTCTCCCCAAAGCCCTGTATCAATCCCCAAACTAATCCCACTGTCCCACTCTCTCCCCAATGCCCTGTATCAATCCCCAAACTAATCCCACTGCCCCGCTCTCTCCCCATAGCCCTGTACAAATCCCCAAACTAATCCCAATGTCCCGCTCTCTCCCCATAGCCCTGTATCAATCCCCAAACTAATCCCACTGCTCTGCTCTCTCCCCTCTGCCCTGTATCAATCCCCAAACTAATCCCACTGTCCCGCTCTCTCCCCATAGCCCAGTATCAATTTCAAACTAATCCCACTGTCCTGCTCTCTACCCATAGCCCTGTATCAATCCCAAACGAATCCCACTGTCCCGCTCTCTCCTCATAGCCCTGTATCAATCCCAAAGTAATCCCACTGCCCCGCTCCCTCCCCATAGCCTTGTATCAATCCCTAACTAATCTCACTGCCCCACTTTCACCCCATAGCCCTGTATCAATCCCCAAACTAATCCCACTGCCCCGCTCTCTCCCCATAGCCCTGTATCAATAACAAACTAGTTCCATTGCGCCCCTCTCCCCCCATAGCCCTGTATGAATCCCAAACGAATTCCACAATCCCGCTCTCTCCCCAGAGCCCTGTATCAATCCCAAACTAATCCTACTGCCACGCTCTCTCCCCATAGCCCTGTATCAATACCAAACCAATTCCATTGCGCCTCTCTCTCCCCATTACCCAGTATCAAACCCAAACTACTCCCACTGCCCCGCTCTCTCCCCAGAGCCCTGTATCAATCCCAAACTAGTCCCACTGTCTTGCTCTCTCCTCATAGCCAAGTATCAATCCCCAAACATATCCCACTGCCCCGCATCCTCCTCATAGCCCTGCATCAATCCCCAAAATAATCCCACTGTCCCGCTCTCTCCTCATAACCCTGTATCAATCCCAAACTAATCCCAACGCCCTGCTCCCTCCCCATAGCCCTGTATCAATCCACAAACTAATCCCACCGCCCCGCACCCTCCCCATAGCCCTGTATCAATCCCAAACTAATCCCACTGTCCCGTTCACTCCTCTTAGCCCTGTATCAATCCCCAAACTAATCCCACTGCCCCGACTCTCCCCATAGCCCTGTATCAATACCAAACTAATTCCATTGTGCCCCTCTCTCCCCATAGCCCTGTATCAATAGCAAACTAATCCCACTGCCCCGCTCTCTCCCCATAGCCCTGTATCAATCCCAAATGAATCCCACTGCCCTGCTCTCTCCCCAGAGCCCTGTATCAATCCCCAAACTAATCCCACTGTCCCACTCTCACCCCATAGCCCTGTATCAATGCCAAAGTAATCCCACTGCCCCGCTCTCTCCCCATAGCCCTGTATCAATCCCAAACAAATCCCACTGTTCCGCTTGCTCGCCATAGTCCTGTATCAATCCCAAACAAATCCCACTGCCCCGCTCCCTCCCCATAGCCCTGTATCAATCCCTAACTAATCCCACTGCCCCACTCTCACCCCATAGCCCTGTATCAATCCCAAACTAATCCCACTGTCCCGCTCCCTCCCCATAGTCCTGTATCAATACCAAACTAATCCCACTGCCCCGCTCTCTCCCCATAGCCCTGTATCAATCCCAAACTAATCCCACTGTCCCGCTCCCTCCCCATAGCCCTGTATCAATCCCAAACAAATCCCACTGTCCCACTCTCTCCCCATAGCCCTGTATCAATCCCCAAATTAATCCCACTGCCCCGCTCCCTCCCCATAGCCCTGTATCAACCCAAACGAATCCCACTGTCCCACTCTCTCCTCTTAGCCCTGTATCAATCCCCAAACTAATCCCACTGCCCCGACTCTCCCCATAGCCCTGTATCAATACCAAACTAATCCCACTGCCCCGCTCTCTCCCCATAGCCCTGTATCAATCCCAAATGAATCCCACTGCCCCGCTCTCTCCCCAGAGCCCTGTATCAATTCCCAAACTAATCCCACTGCCCCGCTCTCTCCCCATAGCCCAGTATCAATCCCCAAACTAATCCCACTGTCCCACTGTCACCCCATAGCCCTGTATCAATGCCAAACAAATCCCACTGCCCCGCTCCCTCCCCATAGCCTTGTATCAATCCCTAACTAATCCCACTGCCCCATCTCACCCCATAGCCCTGTATCAATCCCCAAACTAATCCCTCTGCCCCGTTCCCTCCCCATAGCCCTGTATCAATCCCAAACTAATCCCACTGTCGCGCTCTCTCCTCATAGCCCTGTATCAATCCCCAAACTAATCCCACTGCCCCGCTCTCTCCCCATAGCCCTGTATCAATACCAAACTAATTCCATTGCGCCCCTCTCTCCCCATAGCCCTGTATTAAACCCCAAACTAATCCCACTGCCCTGCTCTCTCCCCATAGCCCTGTATGATTCCCCAAACTAATCCCACTGTCCCACTCCCTCCCCATAGCCCTGTATCAATCCCCAAACTAATCCCACTGCCCTGCTCTCTCCCCTCTGCCCTGTATCAATCCCCAAACTAATCTCACTGTCCTGCTCTCTCCCCATAGCCCAGTATCAATTTCAAACTAATCCCACTGCCCCGCTCTCTGCCATAGCCCTGTATCAATAACAAACTAGTTCCATTGCGCCTCTCTCTCCCCATAGCCCTGTATCAATCTCAAACTAATCCCACTGCCCCGCTCTCTCCCCATAGCCCTGTATCAATCCCCAAACTAATCTCACTGCCCCGCTCTCTCCCCATAGCCCTGTATCAATCCCCAATCATTCCCACTGCCCCACTCTCTCCCCATAGCACTGTAGCAATCCCGAAACTAATCCCACTCACCCGCTCTCTCTCCATAGCCCTGTATCAATCCCCAAACTAATCCCACTGTCCTGCTCTCTCCCCATATCCCTGTATCAATCCCAAAACTAATCCCACTGCTCCAGTCTCTCCCCATAGCCCTGTATCAAACACCAAACTAATCCCACTGCCCGCTCTCTCCCCATAGCCCTGTATCAATCCCAAATTAATCCCACTGCCCCGCTCTCTCCCCATAGCCCAGTATCAATCCCAAACTAATCCCACTGTCCCACTCTCTCCCCAAAGCCCTGTATCAATCCCCAAACTAATCCCACTGTCCCACTCTCTCCCCAATGCCCTGTATCAATCCCCAAACTAATCCCACTGCCCCGCTCTCTCCCCATAGCCCTGTACAAATCCCCAAACTAATCCCAATGTCCCGCTCTCTCCCCATAGCCCTGTATCAATCCCCAAACTAATCCCACTGCTCTGCTCTCTCCCCTCTGCCCTGTATCAATCCCCAAACTAATCCCACTGTCCCGCTCTCTCCCCATAGCCCAGTATCAATTTCAAACTAATCACACTGTCCTGCTCTCTACCCATAGCCCTGTATCAATCCCAAACGAATCCCACTGTCCCGCTCTCTCCTCATAGCCCTGTATCAATCCCAAAGTAATCCCACTGCCCCGCTCCCTCCCCATAGCCTTGTATCAATCCCTAACTAATCTCACTGCCCCACTTTCACCCCATAGCCCTGTATCAATCCCCAAACTAATCCCACTGCCCTGTTCTCTCCCCATAGCCCTGTATCAATACCAAACAAATCCCACTGCTCCTCTCTCTCCTCATAGCCCTGTATCAATACCAAAACTAATCCCATGCCCCACTCTCTCACCATAGCCCTGTATCAATCCCTAAACTAATCCCACTGCCCTGCTTTCTCCCCATACCCTGTATCAATAACAAACTAATCCCACTGCCCCGCTTTCTCCCCATACCCTGTATCAATCCCAAACTAATCCCACTGCTCCTCTCTCTCCTCATACCCCTGTATCAATCCCTAAACTAATCCCACTGCCCTGCTTTCTCCCCATACCCTGTATCAATAACAAACTAATCCCACTGCTCCTCTCTCTCCTCATACCCCTGTATCAATACCAAACTAATCCCACTGTCCCACTCTCTCCCCATAGCCCTGTATCAATCGCAAACTAATCCCACTTCACCGCTCTCTCCCCATAGCCCTGTATCAATCCCCAAACTCTTCCCTCTGCTCCAGTCTCACCTCATAACCCTGTATCAATCCCAAATTAATCCCACTGCTCCGCTCTCTCCCCATAGCCCTGTATCAATCCCCAAACTCTTCCCTCTGCTCCAGTCTCACCTCATAAACCTGTATCAATCCCAAATTAATCCCACTGCTCCGCTCTCTCCCCATAGCCCGGCATCAATCCCAAACTAATCCCACTGCCCCACTCTCTCCCCATAGCCCTGTATCAATACCAAACTAAGCCCAATGCCCCGCTCTCTTCCCGTAGCCCTGTATCAATCCCAAATGAATCCCACTGCCGCGCTCTCTCCCCATAGCCCAGCATCAATCCACAAACTAATCCCACCGCCCCACACCCTCCCCATAGCCCTGTATCAATCCCAAATTAATCCCACTGTCCCGCTCTCTCCTCTTAGCCTTGTATCAATCCCCAAACTAATCCCACTGCCCCGACTCTCCCCATAGCCCTGTATCAATACCAAACTAATTCCATTGTGCCCCTCTCTCCCCATAGCCCTGTATCAATAGCAAACTAATCCCACTGCCCCGCTCTCTCCCCATAGCCCTGTATCAATCCCAAATGAATCCCACTGCCCCGCTCTCTCCCCAGAGCCCTGTATCAATTCCCAAACTAATCCCACTACCCCGCTCTCTCCCCATAGCCCTGAATCAATCCCCAAACTAATCCCACTCTCCCACTCTCACCCCATAGCCCTGTTTCAATCCCCAAATTAATCCCACCGCCCTGCTCCCTCCCCATAGCCCTGTATGAATCCCAAACGAATTCCACAATCCCGCTCTCTCCCCAGAGCCCTGTATCAATCCCAAACTAATCCTATTGCCCCGCTTTCTCCCCATAGCCCTGTATCAATACCAAAATAATCACACTGCCCCGCTCTCTTCCCGTAGCCCTGTATCAATCCCAAATGAATCCCTCTGCCCCGCTCTCTCCCCAGAGCCCTGTATCAATTCCCAAACTAATCCCACTGCCCCGCTCTCTCCCCATAGCCCTGTATCAATAACAAACTAGTTCCTTTGCGCCTCTCTCTCCCCATAGCCCTGTATCAATACCAAACTAATCCCACTGCCCCGCTCTCTATCCGTAGCACTGTATCAATCCCAAATGAATCCCACTGCCCCGCGCTCTCCCCAGAGCCCTGTATCAATTCCCAAACTAATCCCACTGCCCCGCTCTCTCCCCATAGCCCTGTATCAATAACAAACTAGTTCCATTGCGCCTCTCTCTCCCCATAGCCCTGTATCAATCTCAAACTAATCCCACTGCCCCGCTCTCTCCCCATAGCCCTGTATCAATCCCCAAACTATTCTCACTGCCCCGCTCTCTCCCCATAGCCCTGTATCAATCCCCAATCATTCCCACTGCCCCACTCTCTCCCCATAGCACTGTAGCAATCCCGAAACTAATCCCACTGACCCGCTCTCTCTCCATAGCCCTGTATCAATCCCCAAACAAATCCCACTGACGCGCTCTCTCCCCACAGCCCTGTATCAATCCCCAAACTAATCCCACTGTCCTGCTCTCTCCCCATATCCCTGTATCAATCCCAAAACTAATCCCACTGCTCCAGTCTCTCCCCATAGCCCTGTATCAAACCCCAAACTAATCCCACTGCCCCGCTCTCTCCCCATAGCCCTGTATCAATCCCAAATTAATCCCACTGCCCCGCTCTCTCCCCATAGCCCTGTATCAATCCCAAACTAATCCCACTGTCCCACTCTATCCCCAAAGCCCTGTATCAATCCCCAAACTAATCCCACTGTCCCACTCTCTCCCCAATGCCCTGTATCAATCCCCAAACTAATCCCACTGCCCCGCTCTCTCCCCATAGCCCTGTACAAATCCCCAAACTAATCCCAATGTCCCGCTCTCTCCCCATAGCCCTGTATCAATCCCCAAACTAATCCCACTGCTCTGCTCTCTCCCCTCTGCCCTGTATCAATCCCCAAACTAATCCCACTGTCCCGCTCTCTCCCCATAGCCCAGTATCAATTTCAAACTAATCCCACTGTCCTGCTCTCTACCCATAGCCCTGTATCAATCCCAAACGAATCCCACTGTCCCGCTCTCTCCTCATAGCCCTGTATCAATCCCAAAGTAATCCCACTGCCCCGCTCCCTCCCCATAGCCTTGTATCAATCCCTAACTAATCTCACTGCCCCACTTTCACCCCATAGCCCTGTATCAATCCCCAAACTAATCCCACTGCCCCGCTCTCTCCCCATAGCCCTGTATCAATAACAAACTAGTTCCATTGCGCCCCTCTCCCCCCATAGCCCTGTATGAATCCCAAACGAATTCCACAATCCCGCTCTCTCCCCAGAGCCCTGTATCAATCCCAAACTAATCCTACTGCCACGCTCTCTCCCCATAGCCCTGTATCAATACCAAACCAATTCCATTGCGCCTCTCTCTCCCCATTACCCAGTATCAAACCCAAACTACTCCCACTGCCCCGCTCTCTCCCCAGAGCCCTGTATCAATCCCAAACTAGTCCCACTGTCTTGCTCTCTCCTCATAGCCAAGTATCAATCCCCAAACATATCCCACTGCCCCGCATCCTCCTCATAGCCCTGCATCAATCCCCAAAATAATCCCACTGTCCCGCTCTCTCCTCATAACCCTGTATCAATCCCAAACTAATCCCAACGCCCTGCTCCCTCCCCATAGCCCTGTATCAATCCACAAACTAATCCCACCGCCCCGCACCCTCCCCATAGCCCTGTATCAATCCCAAACTAATCCCACTGTCCCGTTCACTCCTCTTAGCCCTGTATCAATCCCCAAACTAATCCCACTGCCCCGACTCTCCCCATAGCCCTGTATCAATACCAAACTAATTCCATTGTGCCCCTCTCTCCCCATAGCCCTGTATCAATAGCAAACTAATCCCACTGCCCCGCTCTCTCCCCATAGCCCTGTATCAATCCCAAATGAATCCCACTGCCCTGCTCTCTCCCCAGAGCCCTGTATCAATCCCCAAACTAATCCCACTGTCCCACTCTCACCCCATAGCCCTGTATCAATGCCAAACTAATCCCACTGCCCCGCTCTCTCCCCATAGCCCTGTATCAATCCCAAACAAATCCCACTGTTCCGCTTGCTCGCCATAGTCCTGTATCAATCCCAAACAAATCCCACTGCCCCGCTCCCTCCCCATAGCCCTGTATCAATCCCTAACTAATCCCACTGCCCCACTCTCACCCCATAGCCCTGTATCAATCCCAAACTAATCCCACTGTCCCGCTCCCTCCCCATAGTCCTGTATCAATACCAAACTAATCCCACTGCCCCGCTCTCTCCCCATAGCCCTGTATCAATCCCAAACTAATCCCACTGTCCCGCTCCCTCCCCATAGCCCTGTATCAATCCCAAACAAATCCCACTGTCCCACTCTCTCCCCATAGCCCTGTATCAATCCCCAAATTAATCCCACTGCCCCGCTCCCTCCCCATAGCCCTGTATCAACCCAAACGAATCCCACTGTCCCACTCTCTCCTCTTAGCCCTGTATCAATCCCCAAACTAATCCCACTGCCCCGACTCTCCCCATAGCCCTGTATCAATACCAAACTAATCCCACTGCCCCGCTCTCTCCCCATAGCCCTGTATCAATCCCAAATGAATCCCACTGCCCCGCTCTCTCCCCAGAGCCCAGTATCAATTCCCAAACTAATCCCACTGCCCCGCTCTCTCCCCTTAGCCCAGTATCAATCCCCAAACTAATCCCACTGTCCCACTGTCACCCCATAGCCCTGTATCAATGCCAAACAAATCCCACTGCCCCGCTCCCTCCCCATAGCCTTGTATCAATCCCTAACTAATCCCACTGCCCCATCTCACCCCATAGCCCTGTATCAATCCCCAAACTAATCCCTCTGCCCCGTTCCCTCCCCATAGCCCTGTATCAATCCCAAACTAATCCCACTGTCGCGCTCTCTCCTCATAGCCCTGTATCAATCCCCAAACTAATCCCACTGCCCCGCTCTCTCCCCATAGCCCTGTATCAATACCAAACTAATTCCATTGCGCCCCTCTCTCCCCATAGCCCTGTATTAAACCCCAAACTAATCCCACTGCCCTGCTCTCTCCCCATAGCCCTGTATGATTCCCCAAACTAATCCCACTGTCCCACTCCCTCCTCATAGCCCTGTATCAATCCACAAACTAATCCCACTGCCCTGTTCTCTCCCCATAGCCCTGTATCAATACCAAACAAATCCCACTGCTCCTCTCTCTCCCCATAGCCCTGTATCAATACCAAAACTAATCCCATGCCCCACTCTCTCACCATAGCCCTGTATCAATCCCAAACTAATCCCACTGCCCCGCTCTCTCCCCAGAGCCCTGTATCAATCCCCAAACTAGTCCCACTGCTCCGCTCTCTCCCCATAGCCCTGTATCAATCCAAAATTAATCCCAACGCCCCTCTCTCTCCCCATAGCCCTGTATCAATACCCAAACTAATCCCACTGCCCCTCTCTTCCCAAAGTCCTGTATTATTCCCAAACTAGTCCCTCTGTACCGCACTCTCCCCATAAACCTGTATCAATCCCAAATTAATCCCGTTGCTCCGCTCTCTCCCCATAGCCCTATATCAATCCCCAAACTAATCCCACTGCTCCAATCACTCCCCATAGCCGTGTATCAATGCCAAACTAATCCCACTGCCCCGCTCTCTCCCCATAGCACTGTATCTATCCCCAAACTAATCCCACTGTCCCAATCTCTCCCCATAGCCCTGTATCAATCCCAAACTAATCCCACTGCCCCGCTCCCTCCCCATAGCCCTGTATCAATCCCAAACTAATCCCGCTGCCCCGCTCCCTCCCCATAGCCCTGTATCAATCCACAAACTAATCCCACTGCCCCGCTCCCTCCCCATAGGCCTGTATCAATCCCAAACTAATTCCGCTGCCCTGCTCGCTCCCCATCGCCCTGTATCAATCCACAAACTAATCCCACTGCCCTGCTCTCTCCCCATCACCCTGTATCAATCCCCAAACTAATCTCACTGCCCCACTCTCTCCCCATAGCCCTGTATGAATCCCCAAACTAATCCCATTGCACTGCTCTCTCCCCATAGCCCTGTGTCAAACCCAAACTAATCCCACTGCCCCACTCTCTCCCCATAGCCCTGTATCAATAACAAATTAATCCCACTGCTCCTCACTCTCCTCATAGCCCTGTATCAATACCAAACTAATCCAACTGCACAGCTCTATCCCCATAGCCCTGTATCAATTCCAAACTAATTCCACTGCACCACTCTCCCCATAGCCCTGTATCAGTCGCAAACTAATCCCACTTCACCGCTCCCTCCCCATAGCCCTGTATCAATCCCCAAACTAATCCCACTGTCCCAATCTCTCCCCACAGCCCTGTATCAATACCAAACTAATCCCACTGCCCCGCTCTCTCCCAATAGCCCTGTATCAATCCCAAACTAATCTCACTGCCCCGCTCTCTCCCCATAGCCCTTTATCAATCCCCAAACTTATCCCACTGCTCCGCTCCCTCCCCATAGCCCTGTATCAATCCACAAACTAATCCCACTGCCCCGCTCCCTCCCCATAGCCCTGTATCAATCCCCAAACTAATCCCACTGCCCCGCTCCCTCCCCATAGCCCTGTATCAATCCCTAACTAATCCCACTGCCCCATCTCACCCCATAGCCCTGTATCAATCCCCAAACTAATCCCTCTGCCCCGTTCCCTCCCCATAGCCCTGTATCAATCCCAAACTAATCCCACTGTCGCGCTCTCTCCTCATAGCCCTGTATCAATCCCCAAACTAATCCCACTGCCCCGCTCTCTCCCCATAGCCCTGTATCAATACCAAACTAATTCCATTGCGCCCCTCTCTCCCCATAGCCCTGTATTAAACCCCAAACTAATCCCACTGCCCTGCTCTCTCCCCATAGCCCTGTATGATTCCCCAAACTAATCCCACTGTCCCACTCCCTCCTCATAGCCCTGTATCAATCCACAAACTAATCCCACTGCCCTGTTCTCTCCCCATAGCCCTGTATCAATACCAAACAAATCCCACTGCTCCTCTCTCTCCTCATAGCCCTGTATCAATACCAAAACTAATCCCATGCCCCACTCTCTCACCATAGCCCTGTATCAATCCCTAAACTAATCCCACTGCCCTGCTTTCTCCCCATACCCTGTATCAATAACAAACTAATCCCACTGCCCCGCTTTCTCCCCATACCCTGTATCAATAACAAACTAATCCCACTGCTCCTCTCTCTCCTCATACCCCTGTATCAATACCAAACTAATCCCACTGTCCCACTCTCTCCCCATAGCCCTGTATCAATCGCAAACTAATCCCACTTCACCGCTCTCTCCCTAAAGCCCGGTATCACTCGCAAACTAATCCCACTGCCCCGCTCTCTCCCCATAGCCCTGTATCAATCCCCAAACTCTTCCCTCTGCTCCAGTCTCACCTCATAAACCTGTATCAATTCCAAATTAATCCCACTGCTCCGCTCTCTCCCCATAGCCCGGCATCAATCCCAAACTAATCCCACTGCCCCGCTATCTACCCATAGCCCAGTAGCAATCCCAACCTAATCCCAGTACCCCGCAACCTCCCAATAGTCCAGTTTCAATCCCAAACCAATCCCACTTCCATGCCCTATCCCCATAGCCCTGTATCAATCCCCAAACTAATCCCAATGCCCAGTTCTCTCCCCATATCCCTGTATCAATCCCAAACTAACCGCACTGCCCCGCGCTCTCCCCATAGCCCTGAATTAATACCAAACTAATCCCATTGCCCCGCTCTCTCCCCATAGCCCTGTACAAATCCCAAACAAATCCCACTGCCCCGCTCCCTCCCCATAGCCTTGTATCAATCCCAAACTAATCCCACTGTCCCGCTCTCTCCTCATAACCCTGTATCAATCCCAAACTAATCCCACTGCCCCGCTCCCTCCTCATAGCCTTGTATCAATCCCTAACTAATCCCACTGCCCCACTCTCACCCCATAGCCCTGTATTAATCCCCAAACTAATCCCACTGCCCCGCTCCCTCCCCATAGCACGGTATTAATCCCAAACTAATCCCACTGTCCCGCTCTCTCCTCATACCCCTGTATCAATTCCTAAACTAATCCCACTGCCCCGCTCTCTCCCCATAGCCCTGTATCAATAACAAACTAGTTCCATTGCGCCCCTCTCTCCCCATAGCCCTGTATCAATCCCAAACGAATCCCACTGCCCCGCTCTCTCCCCAGAACCCTGTATCAATCCCCAAACTAGTCCCACTGCTCCGCTCTCTCCCCATAGCCCTGTATCAATCCAAAATTAATCCCAACGCCCCTCTCTCTCCCCATAGCCCTGTATCAATACCCAAACTAATCCCACTGCCCCTCTCTTCCCAAAGTCCTGTATTATTCCCAAACTAGTCCCTCTGTACCGCACTCTCCCCATAAACCTGTATCAATCCCAAATTAATCCCATTGCTCCGCTCTCTCCCCATAGCCCTATATCAATCCCCAAACTAATCCCACTGCTCCAATCACTCCCCATAGCCGTGTATCAATGCCAAACTAATCCCACTGCCCCGCTCTCTCCCCATAGCACTGTATCAATCCCCAAACTAATCTCACTGTCCCAATCTCTCCCCATAGCCCTGTATCAATACCAAATTAATCCCACTGCCCCGCTCTCTTCCCATAACCCTGTATCAATCCCAAACTAATCCCACTGCCCCGCTCTCTCCCCATAGCCCTGTATCAATCCCAAACTAATCCCACTGCCCCGCTCCCTCCCCATAGCCCTGTATCAATCCCAAACTAATCCCGCTGCCCCGCTCCCTCCCCATAGCCCTGTATGAATCCCCAAACTAATCCCATTGCACTGCTCTCTCCCCATAGCCCTGTATCAATCCCAAACTAATCCCACTGCCCCGCTCCCTCCCCATAGCCCTGTATCAACCCCAAACTAATCCCACTGCCCCGCCCCCTCCCCATAGCCCTGTATGAATCCCCAAACTAATCCCATTGCACTGCTCTCTCCCCATAGCCCTGTATCAATCCCAAACTAATTCCGCTGCCCTGCTCTCTCCCCATCACCCTGTGTCAATCCCAAACTTATCCCACTTCACCGCTCTCTCCCCAAAGCCCTGTCTCACTCGCAAACTAATCCCACTGCCCCACTCTCTCCCCATAGCCCTGTATCAATAACAAATTAATCCCACTGCTCCTCACTCTCCTCATAGCCCTGTATCAATACCAAACTAATCCAACTGCACAGCTCTATCCCCATAGCCCTGTATCAGTCGCAAACTAATCCCACTGCCCCGCTCTCTCCCCATAGCCCTGTATCAATCCCCAAACTAATCCCACTGTCCCAATCTCTCCCCACAGCCCTGTATCAATACCAAACTAATCCCACTGCCCCGCTCTCTCCCAATAGCCCTGTATCAATCCCCAAACTAATCCCACTGCCCCGCTCCCTCCCCATAGCCCTGTATGAATCCCCAAACTAATCCCACTGTCCCGCTCTCTCCCCATAGCCCTGTATCAATACCAAACTAATCCAACTGCACAGCTCTATCCCCATAGCCCTGTATCACTCGCAAACTAATCCCACTGCCCCGCTCTCTCCCCATAGCCCTGTATCAATCCCAAACTAATCCCACTGCCCCGCTCCCTCCCCATAGCCCTGTGTCAATCCCAAACTAATCCCAATTCACTGCTCTCTCCCCAAAGCCCTGTATCACTCGCAAACTAATCCCACTGCCCCGCTCTCTCCCCATAGCCCTGTATCAATCCCAAACTAATCCCACTGCCCCGCTCCCTCCCCATAGCCCTGTATCAATCCCAAACTAATCCCACTGCCCCGCTCCCTCCCCATAGCCCTGTATCAATCCACAAACTAATCCCACTGCCCTGCTCTCTCCCCATAGCCCTGTATCAATCCACAAACTAATCCCACTGCCGTGATCTCTCCCCATAGCCCTGTATCAATCCACAAACTAATCCCACTGTCCCACTCTCTCCCCATAGCCCTGTATCAATCCACAAACTAATCCCACTGCCCTGCTCTCTCCCCATGGCCCTGTATCAATCCACAAACTAATCCCACTGCCCTGCTCTCTCCCCATAGCCCTGTATCAATCCCAAACTAATCTCACTGCCCCGCTCCCTCCCCATAGGCCTGTATCAATCCCAAACTAATTCCGCTGCCCTGCTCGCTCCCCATCGCCCTGTATCAATCCCAAACTAATCCCACTGTCCCGCTCTCTCCCCATAGCCCAGTATCAATCCACAAACTAATCCCACTGCCCCGCTCCCTCCCCATAGCCCTGTATGAATCCCCAAATTAATCCCATTGCACTGCTCTCTCCCCATAGCCCTGTGTCAATCCCAAACTTATCCCACTTCACCGCTCTCTCCCCAAAGCCCTGTCTCACTCGCAAACTAATCCCACTGCCCCACTCTCTCCCCATAGCCCTGTATCAATAACAAATTAATCCCACTGCTCCTCACTCTCCTCATAGCCCTGTATCAATACCAAACTAATCCAACTGCACAGCTCTATCCCCATAGCCCTGTATCAATTCCAAACTAATTCCACTGCACCACTCTCCCCATAGCCCTGTATCAGTCGCAAACTAATCCCACTTCACCGCTCCCTCCCCATAGCCCTGTATCAATCCCCAAACTAATCCCACTGTCCCAATCTCTCCCCACAGCCCTGTATCAATACCAAACTAATCCCACTGCCCCGCTCTCTCCCAATAGCCCTGTATCAATCCCAAACTAATCTCACTGCCCCGCTCTCTCCCCATAGCCCTTTATCAATCCCCAAACTTATCCCACTGCTCCGCTCCCTCCCCATAGCCCTGTATCAATCCCCAAACTAATCCCACTGCCCCGCTCTCTCCCCATAGCCCTGTGTCAATCCCAAACTAATCCCAATTCACTGCTCTCTCCCCAAAGCCCTGTATCACTCGCAAACTAATCCCACTGCCCCGCTCTCTCCCCATAGCCCTGTATCAATCCCCAAACTCTTCCCTCTGCTCCAGTCTCTCCCCATAGCCCTGTATCAATCGCAAACTAATCCCACTTCACCGCTCTCTCCCCAAAGCCCTGTCTCACTCGCAAACTAATCCCACTGCCCCGCTCTCTCCCCATAGCCCTGTATCAATCCACAAACTAATCCCACTGCCTCGCTTTCTCCCCCTAGCCCTGTATCAATAACAAATTAATCCCACTGCTCCTCTCTCTCCTCATAGCCCTGTATCAATACCAAACTAATCCAACTGCGCAGCTCTATCCCCATAGCCCTGTATCAATTCCAAACTAATTCCACTGCACCACTCTCCCCATAGCCCTGTATCAATCGCAAACTAATCCCACTTCACCGCTCCCTCCCCATAGCCCTGTATCAATCCCAAACTAATCCCACTGCCCCGCTCTCTCCCCATAGCCCTGTATCAATACCAAACTAATCCCACTGCCCCACTCTCTCCCCAAAGCCCTGTATCACTCGCAAACTAATCCCACTGCCCCGCTCTCTCCCCATAGCCCTGTATCAATCCCCAAACTCTTCCCTCTGCTCCAGTATCTCCCCATAGCCCGGCATCAATTCCAACCTAATCCCACTGTCCCGCTATCTACCCATAGCCCTGTAGCAATCCCAAACTAATCCCACTTCACCGCTCTCTCTCCATAGCTGTGTATCACTCCCAAGCTAATCCCACTGTCCCGCTCTCTCCTCATAACCCTGTATCAATTCCAAACTAATCCCAGTACCCCGCAACCTCCCCATAGAACTGTATCAATCCCAAACTAATCCCACTTCCATGCTCTATCCCCACAGCCCTGTATCAATCCCCAACTAATCCCACTGCCCCACTGTCTCCCCATAGCCCTGTATCAATCCCCAAACTAATCTCACTGCCCCGCTCTCTCCTCATAACCCTGTCTCAATCCCAAACTAATCCCACTGTCCTGCTCTCTCCCCATAGCCCTCTATCAATCCCCAAACTAATCCCACTACCCCACTCTCTCCCCATAGCCCTGTATCAATCCCCAAACTAATCTCACTGCCCCGCTCCCTCCTCATAACCCTGTCTCAATCCCAAATTAATCCCACTGCTCCACTCTCTCCCCATAGCCCTGAATCAATCCCAAACTAAATCCACTGCCCTGCTCTTTCCCCATCGCCCTGTATCAATCCCTAACTAATTCCACTGCCCCACTCTCTCCCCATAGCCCTGTATCAATTCCCAAACTAATCCCACTGCCCCGCTCTCTCCTCATAGCCCTGTATCAATCCCCAAACTAATCCCACTGCCCCGCTCTCTCCTCATAGCCCTGTATCAATCCCAAACTAATCCCACTGCCCCGCTCTCTCCTCATAGCCCTGTATCAATCCCCAAACTAATCCCACTGCCCCGCTCTCTCCTCATAGCCCTGTATCAATCCCCAAACTAATCCCGCTGCCCCGCTCTCTCCTCATAGCCCTGTATCAATCCCAAACTAATCCCACTGCCCCGCTCTCTCCTCATAGCCCTGTATCAATCCCAAACTAATCCCACTGCCCCGCTCTCTCCTCATAGCCCTGTATCAATCCCCAAACTACTCCCACTGCCCCGCTCCCTCCCCATAGCACAAACTAATCTAACGGCTCTGAATCACTTAATAGTGACCCTTGAACAGTGCGACGCTCCCTCAGGGTTGACTTTCCGACAGTGCGGCGCTCCCTCAGCATTAACCGTCCGACAGTGCGGCGCTCCCTCAGCACTGATCCTCTGACAGTGCGGCGCTCCCTCAGCGCTGACCCTGCGACAGTGCGGCGCTCCCTCAGCACTGACCCTCTGACAGTGCGGCGCTCCCTCAGCGCTGACCCTCCGACAGTGCGGCGCTCCCTCATCGCTGACCCTCCGACAGTGTGGCGCTCCCTCAGCACTGACCCTCTGACAATGCGGCGCTCCCTCAACACTGACCCTCCGACAGTGCGGCGCTCCCTCAGCCCTGACCTTCTGACAGTGCGGCGCTCCCTCAGCGCTGACCCTCCGACAGTGCGGCGCTCCCTCAGCGCTGACCCTCCGACAGTGCGGCGCTCCCTCAGCACTTACCCTCCAACAGTGCTGCCCTCCCTCAGTTCTGACCCTCACACACACTGAGTACTGACCCTCCGACAGTGCGGCGCTCCCTCAGCACTGACCCTCCGACAGTGCGGTGCTCCCTCTGTTCTGACCCTCACACACACTTAGTACTGACCCCCCAACAGTGCGGTGCTCCCTCAGCACTGACCCTCCCACAGTGCGGCGCTCCCTAAGTTCTGACCCTCACACACCCTTAGTACTGACCCCCCAACAGTGCGGTGCTCCCTCAGCACTGACCCTCCGACAGTGCGACACTCCCTCAGCACTGACCCTCCGACAATGCAGCACTCCCTCAGCACTGACCCTCTGACATTGCGGCGCTCCCTCAGCACTGACCCTCTGACAGTGCGGTGCTCCCTCAGCACTGACCCTCCGACAATGTGGCGCTGCCTCAGCACTGACCTTCCGACAGTGCGGCGCTCCCTCAGTACTGACCCTCCGACAATGTGGCGCTGCCTCAGCACTGACCTTCCGACAGTGCGGCGCTCCCTCAGCACTGACCCTCCGACAGTGCGGCACTCCCTCAGCACTGACCCTGCGACAGTGTGGCGCTCCCTCAGCACTGACCCTCCGACAGTGCAGCGCTCCCTCAGTACTGACCCTCCGACAATGCGGCGCTCCCTTGACACTGACCCTCCGACAGTGTTATTCATCGAGGCATAGTGGCCCCGCATCCTTGTTAATTCTGCACGTGTCTAGTAAACACAGCCTTTTCTTGATATCATGTGAATTAACTGATGATTGGCATCTGTTGTGCTGGGACCTCCAGATGAGGCCGAGTTGAATCATCCACTCTGCCCTACTGGCTGGAGCTGGCTGCTAATACCTCAACCATGTCTATTGCACTGAGCTGCTGGGCTCCCCCAACATTGAGGATGGGGATATTTGTGGAGCCTCCTCCTCCAGTGAGTTGTTTAACTGTCCACCACCATTCACGACTGGATGTGACAGGACTGCAGAGCTTAGTTCTGATCCGTTGGTTGTGGGATTGCTTAGCCCTGTCTATTACTGCTTCTGCTGTTTGGCACACAAGTAATCCTGTGTTGTAGCTTCACCAGGTTGCCACCTCATTTTGAGGTAAGCCTGGTGCTGCTCCTGACATGTCCTCCTGCACTCTTCATTGAACCAGGGTTAATCCCCTGACTTGATGGTAATGGTAGAGTGGGGGATATGCTGGGCCATGAGGTTACAGATTGTGTTCGAGTACAATTCTGCTGCTGCTGATGGCCCACAGCACCTCATGGATGCCCAGTATCGAGCTGCTAGATCTGTCTGAAATCTATCCCATTTAGCACGCTGGTAGTGCCACAGGACACGATGGAGGGACTCCTCAGTGTGAATCCGGGACTCCATCTCCACAAGGACTGTGCGGTGGTCACTCCTACTGATACTGTCATGGACAGATGTATCTGTGACAGGCAGGTTGGTGAGGATGGGGTCAAGTATGTTTCTCCCTCTCGCTGGTTCCCTCACTACCTGCCGCAGACCCAGTCTAGCAAAAATGCTGAGTGCTGAAGTCTGGCAGGGATGTGAACACAGGGCCCGAGGGTGAACAGGTCTTGGTGGGAGCAGAGTTTCGGACGAGCTCCAGGGTACGTGGAAGAGCTGACCAGCAGAGCCTGGCGAACAATGGCGGTGAGATGATGACAGACGTGGGGTCCAGCGGCACATGTGGCAGAGGCAGGGGCTGGTGTTAGTGCTCGAGACCGCTCTCTGAGTGGAAGGTAAGAGGATTGAGTGAAGGGTTAGAGGGCAGGGTAGTCCGGGTTGTGAATATTCCTGGAGGATCTCTAGTGAACCAGAGATTGGGATATGATAGATGCAACATACAAGCAGACGAGAGTTATACTAACAGTGTGCCACCAGTCACGGAACAGAAATGAGTGAGAGGACCACAGTCAGTTTGGCATGTGTCTTCATTAACGCTTGGTACATCATATATACATTAATTTCTCATTAAAATATTAACTCTTTTTAGAAATCCATATACAAGATCCTCGATCTGAAAAGATGTGCATTTCTCCCACACTGTTCACCAGCTCAGGGTCTTACAAACCCCCACACGCAGAATGAAGCAGTTTGTGAAGCGCAGGGAAACTGTAGAAATATAACAAACGCAGCAGCAAATTTGTGCACAGCAAGATCCCACAATCAGCAATGAGGCAAATGATCCATTTTATCTCATTTCCTGTGACGTTGATTTAGGGATACATATTGGTCCCAGGGTAACGGGGAGAACTCCACTCACCCACCGGCTCATCTTCCAATAATAACTGTAGACAGGCGGGAGTTAAGGTCTTGTCCAGTGCGGCGTCCCCTCAGCATTGACTCTCCGACAATGTGGCTCTCCCTCAGCACTGACCCTCCGACAGTGCAGCTCTCCCTCAACAGTGACCCTCCGACAGTGCGGTGCACCCTCAACACTGACCCTCCGAGTGCGGCACTCCCTCAGCCCTGACTCTCTGACAGTGCGGCTCTCCCTCAGCACTGACCCTCCGACAGTGTGGCGCTCCCTCAGCACTGACCCTCTGACAGTGCGGCGCTCCCTCAGCACTGACCCTCTGACAGTGTGACGCTCCCTCAGCACTGACCCTCCCACAGTGCGGCTCTCCCTCAGCACTGACCCTCCCACAGTGCGGCGCTCCCTCAGTACTGACCCTCCGACAGTGCGGCGCACCCTCAGCACTGACCCTCGCACAGCGCGGCACTCCCTCAGCACTGACCCTCCGACAGTGCGGCGGCTCCCTCAGCACTGACCCTCCGACAGTGCGGCGCTCCCTCAGCACTGACCCTCCGACAGTGCGATGCTCTCTCAGCACTGACACTCCGACAGTGCGGCTCTCCCTCAGCACTGACACTCCGACAGTGTGGCGCTCACTCAGCACTGACCCTCTGACAGTGCGTCACTCCCTCAGCACTGACCTTCTGACAGTGTGGCGCTCCCTCAGCACTGACCCTCCGACAGTGCGGCGCTCCCTCTACACTGACCCTCTGACAGTGCGGCTCTCCCTCAGCACTGACCCTCCCACAGTGCGGCGCTCCCTCAGTACTGGCCCTCCGACAGTGCGGCGCTCCCTCAGCACTGACCCTCCCACAGTGCGGCACTCCCTCAGTACTGGCACTGGGCCAGCGTGAGCACTGGATTATTTGGGACGGCCTCAGGGCCTTCAAACGTAAAGACAAGAACGGCATCAAGGGCGACACTTAATGTATTCACCTCCCCCTCCCTCTCCTCCCAGTGATTCCTGGCTCCCCTACCCAGTCTCCTCTTCCAGGGGTATTGGCTGCCCATGGACTCTGGACTTCCCTTCTGAGGAAGCTCCTTGTCTGCCGATCCTGGCATTCTCCTACCCCCATGCTGCCCCTTCCCCATCCAGCCCTCCGCTGGGCCGCTACCTCTCGAATAACTCCTGGAGCTTGCCCTTGCCGGGTACCAGCCAGGGCCCGGGGGCCAGGAGGCCCCTCAGCCTGCCACCCCGCCTGTCCACGGACTCCCCCCGGCTGCCGCAGTGTGTACAGCGGCCCTCTAGCGCCCGCTGCTGGCCGGGCTGGAGGGGCCCAGCGGCCAAGTCCAGCCCCTCCCCGATCATGGAGCTCATCTGCCTCTGCTCCTCAAAGCTGCCAATGGCCTCGGCCTCCTGACTGGGGGAGGTCTCGCTGCCCTCCGAGTCGCTCTCCTCGCCCTCCCGCTCCGTCTGGCTGCCCTCCTGCTCCGTCTGGCTGCCCCCCTGCTGTGTCTGGCTGCCCCCCCGCTCCGTCCGGCTGCCCCCCCGCTCCGTCCGGCTGCTCCCCCGCTCCGTCCGGCTGCCCCTCCGATCCGTCCGGCTGCCCTCCCGCTCCGTCCGGCCGTCCTCCCGCTCCGTCTGGCCGCCCCCCCCGCTCCGTCTGGCTGCCCCACTGCTCCGTCTGGCTGCCCTCCCGCTCCGTCCGGCTGCCCCTCTGCTCCGTCCGGCTGCCCCTCCGCTCCGTATGGCTGCCCTCCCGCTCCGTCCGGCTGCCCCTCCGCTCCGTCCGGCTGCCCCCCAGCTCCGTCTGGCTGCCCTCCCGCTCCGTCCGGCTGCCCCTCTGCTCCGTCCGGCTGCCCCTCCGCTCCGTATGGCTGCCCTCCCCGCTCCGTCCGGCTGCCCCCTCGCTCCGTCCGGCCGTCCTCCCGCTCCGTCCGGCTGCCCCTCCGCTCCGTCCGGCTGCCCCCCAGCTCCGTCCGGCTGTCCTCCCGCTCCGTCCGGCTGCCACCCCCGCTCCGTCCGGCCGCCCCCCTCGCTCCGTCCGGCCGCCCCCCCCGCTCCGACTGGCCATCCTCCCGCTCCGTCCGGCCGCCCCCCCCGCTCCGACCGGCCGTCCTCCCGCTCCGTCCGGCTGCCCCCTCGCTCCGTCCGGCCGTCCTCCCGCTCCATCTGGCTGCCCCTCCGCACCGTCTGGCTGCCCCCCAGCTCCGTTTGGCTGTCCTCCCTCTTCGTCTGGCTGCCACCCCCGCTCCGTCTGGCTGCCCCCCAGCTCCGTTTGGCTGTCCTCCCGCTCCGTCTGGCTGCCACCCCCGCTCCGTCTGGCTGCCCCCCCCGCTCCGTCCGGCTGCCCTCCTGCTCCGTCCGGCTGCCCCCCCGCTCCGTCCGGCTGCCCCCCCGCTCCGTCCGGCTGCCCTCCTGCTCCGTCCGGCTGCCTCCCCGCTCCGTCTGGCTGCCATCCTGCTCCGTCCGGCTGCCTCCCCGCTCCGTCTGGCTGCCCCCCCCAGCCTGGAGCCGAGCGTTGGGTAGGTACTGGGGGCCAGAGCGGAGGGGGGCAGCCTGAGGACTAGCGCCAGCGCGGAGAGCCTGGGATCCGGTCCAGCCGCTGGCATCAGGCCCTCCCTCGGCCTGCTGCCTCCTGCCAGTCCGGACAGCCGTCCGGCGGTTTCCTGTCAGAGGCCGGCTGTCCGCAGGCTCTCCCTGGGTCTGGGCCGGAGTCGGCGCTGCGGCCATCACCTCGGGCAGCCCACCTCCCTTCCGAGGAGCCACTGGGTCAGACGAAGAGACCCCCGCGGGTGGATGGTGAGACCGGGGCTCCAGGCGGGGGAGCTCACGTTCCTCTCCGGGGGCGGGGGAAGTGGACTGCGGATGCACTGCAAGCAACGGGACTCCAGCCAGCTCCCTCCCTCCCGCACTGTCAGGACCTGGGAGCAAACAAAAGCTTCAGGTTAAAAACACAGCCCGATTTTCCACAGCAAAACACAGACTGGCAGCGATACAGAGTCACGGCTCCCCTCAGCACGGTCCCTGTCCTGGAGCTGTACTCTGTATCTAACCCCGTGTCCCTGTCCTGGAGCTGTACTCTGTATCTAACCCCGTGTCCCTGTCCTGGAGCTGTACTCTGTATCTAACCCCGTGTCCCTGTCCTGGAGCTGTACTCTGTACCTAACCCCGTGTCCCTGTCCTGGAGCTGTACTCTGTACCTAACCCCGTGTCCCTGTCCTGGAGCTGTACTCTGTATCTAACCCCGTGTCCCTGTCCTGGAGCTGTACTCTGTATCTAACCCCGTGTCCCTGTCCTGGAGCTGTACTCTGTACCTAACCCCGTGTCCCTGTCCTGGAGCTGTACTCTGTATCTAACCCCGTGTCCCTGTCCTGGAGCTGTACTCTGTATCTAACCCCGTGTCCCTGTCCTGGAGCTGTACTCTGTATCTTACCCCGTGTCCCTGTCCTGGAGCTGTACTCTGTACCTAACCCCGTGTCCCTGTCCTGGAGCTGTACTCTGTATCTAACCCCGTGTCCCTGTCCTGGAGCTGTACTCTGTATCTAACCCCGTGTCCCTGTCCTGGAGCTGTACTCTGTATCTAACCCCGTGTCCCTGTCCTGGAGCTGTACTCTGTACCTAACCCCGTGTCCCTGTCCTGGAGCTGTACTCTGTATCTAACCCTGTGTCCCTGTCCTGGAGCTGTACTCTGTAACTAACCCCGTGTCCCTGTCCTGGAGCTGTACTCTGTATCTAACCCCGTGTCCCGGTCCTGGTGCTGTACTCTGTATCTAACCCCGTGTCCCTGTCCTGGAGCTGTACTCTGTATCTAACCCCGTGTCCCTGTCCTGGAGCTGTACTCTGTATCTAACCCCGTGTCCCTGTCCTGGAGCTGTACTCTGTATCTAACCCCGTGTCCCTGTCCTGGAGCTGTACTCTGTATCTAACCCCGTGTCCCTGTCCTGGAGCTGTACTCTGTATCTAACCCCGTGTCCCTGTCCTGGAGCTGTACTCTGTATCTAACCCCGTGTCCCTGTCCTGGAGCTGTACTCTGTATCTAACCCCGTGTCCCTGTCCTGGAGCTGTACTCTGTATCTAACCCCGTGTCCCTGTCCTGGAGCTGTACTCTGTATCTAACCCCGTGTCCCTGTCCTGGAGCTGTACTCTGTATCTAACCCCGTGTCCCTGTCCTGGAGCTGTACTCTGTATCTAACCCCGTGTCCCTGTCCTGGAGCTGTACTCTGTATCTAACCCCGTGTCCCTGTCCTGGAGCTGTACTCTGTATCTAACCCCGTGTCCCTGTCCTGGAGCTGTACTCTGTATCTAACCCCGTGTCCCTGTCGTGGAGCTGTACTCTGTATCTAACCCCATGTCCCTGTCCTGGAGCTGTACTCTGTATCTAACCCCGTGTCCCTGTCCTGGAGCTGTACTCTGTACCTAACCCCGTGTCCCTGTCCTGGAGCTGTACTCTGTATCTAACCCCGTGTCCCTGTCCTGGAGCTGTACTCTGTACCTAACCCCGTGTCCCTGTCCTGGAGCTGTACTCTGTATCTAACCCCGTGTCCCTGTCCTGGAGCTGTACTCTGTATCTAACCCCGTGTCCCTGTCCTGGAGCTGTACTCTGTACCTAACCCCGTGTCCCTGTCCTGGAGCTGTACTCTGTATCTAACCCCGTGTCCCTGTCCTGGAGCTGTACTCTGTATCTAACCCCGTGTCCCTGTCCTGGAGCTGTACTCTGTATCTAACCCCGTGTCCCTGTCCTGGAGCTGTACTCTGTACCTAACCCCGTGTCCCTGTCCTGGAGCTGTACTCTGTATCTAACCCCGTGTCCCTGTCCTGGAGCTGTACTCTGTACCTAACCCCGTGTCCCTGTCCTGGAGCTGTACTCTGTATCTAACCCCGTGTCCCTGTCCTGGGAGTGTTTGATGGGGACAGTGTAGAGGGAGCTGTACTCTGTATCTAACCCCGTGCTGTACCTGTCCTGGGAGTGTTTGATATGGACAGTGTAGAGGGAGCTTTACTTTGTATCTAACCCGTGCTGTACCTGTCCTGGGAGTGTTTGATGGGGACAGTGTAGAGGGAGCTTTACTCTGTATCTAACCCCGTGCTGTACCTGTCCTGGGAGTGTTTGATGGGGACAGTGTAGAGGGAGCTTTACTCTGTATCTAACCCCGTGCTGTACCTGTCCTGGGAGTGTTTGATGGGGACAGTGTAGAGGGAGCTTTACTCTGTATCTAACCCTGTGCTGAACCTGTCCTGGGAGTGTTTGATGGGGACAGTGTAGAGGGAGCTTTACTTTGTATCTAACCCGTGCTGTACCTGTCCTGGGAGTGTGTGATGGGGACAGTGTAGAGGGAGCTTTACTCTGTATCTAACCCCGTGTCCCTGTCCTGGGAGTGTTTGATGGGGACAGTGTAGAGGGAGCTGTACTCTGTATCTAACCCCGTGCTGTACCTGTCCTGGGAGTGTTTGATATGGACAGTGTAGAGGGAGCTTTACTTTGTATCTAACCCGTGCTGTACCTGTCCTGGGAGTGTTTGATGGGGACAGTGTAGAGGGAGCTTTACTCTGTATCTAACCCCGTGCTGTACCTGTCCTGGGAGTGTTTGATGGGGACAGTGTAGAGGGAGCTTTACTCTGTATCTAACCCTGTGCTGTACCTGTCCTGGGAGTGTTTGATGGGGACAGTGTAGAGGGAGCTTTACTCTGTATCTAACCCTGTGCTGAACCTGTCCTGGGAGTGTTTGATGGGGACAGTGTAGAGGGAGCTTTACTTTGTATCTAACCCGTGCTGTACCTGTCCTGGGAGTGTGTGATGGGGACAGTGTAGAGGGAGCTTTACTCTGTATCTAACCCCGTTCATTCCATTCCATGCAGTAGTCTTCCTCGAGTTTGTAATACTGCTAAAGACAACCTGGTGCTGTGTAACTTCATTGTCTGAACAAGCAGAATTGGTAACTCCCAAAAGTAGATCTGTACTCTGGAACCTGCACGTCAGTTCAATGATGAATGTGGTTTCTAGTGTAAACACTGCACCCAGTGTGATACTAAACAGAACAGGAGCCAGCAGGATTGAAACAGCTTGTGAGGCGTCAGCAGTAGGATTACATTTGGATTGATACAGGGCTGTGGGGAGACAGCGGGGCAGTGGGATTAGTTTGGGATTGATACAGGGCTATGGGGAGAGCGTGGGGCAGTGGGATTAGTTTGGGATTGATACAGGGCTATGGGGAGAGAGCAGGGCAGTGGGATTAGTTTGGGATTGATACAGGGCTCTGGGGAGAGAGAGGGGCAGTGGGATTAGTTTGGGATTGATACAGGGCTATGGGGAGAGAGCAGGGCAGTGGGATTAGTTTGGGATTGATACAGGGCTATGGGGAGAGAGTGGGACAGTGGGATTAGTTGGGGATTGATACAGGGCTATGGGGAGGGAGCGGGGCAATGGGATTAGTTTGGGGATTGATACAGGGCTCTGGGGAGGGAGCGGGACAGTGGGATTAGTTTGGGGATTGATACAGGGCTATGGGGAGAGAGCGGGACAGTGGGATTAGTTGGGGATTGATACAGGGCTATGGGGAGAGAGCGGGACAGTGGGATTAGTTTTGGGATTGATACAGGGATATGGGGAGAGAGCGGGGCAGTGGGATTCGTTTGGGATTGATACAGGGCTATGGGGAGAGAGCGGGGTAGTGGGATGATTCTCCTTTGTATTTCCTGGTTGCAGAGTTACAGTTTGAGACGTCACCATCCCTTCTGCCGGGTGAAGTTTCTGTGTATCCATTGCCAGAGCAACACCATCAGTCAACACGTATAATCACCCCGGTTTGTGAGAGGGTTTAACCTACTCTACACCGTTCAGTGTATTACTGCGCACTCGATTATTCTCCCCGTCCCTCACTGCTTCCTAACCCCAGCAGTCGGTAACGTAAACAGGACAGATTGCTGCTTTCCCACGAGGTCCAGTCGGCTCCCAGATACACTGCCCCGCTCCCCCCCAGGGCCCCCTCGCAGTGATCCCAGTGTTAGACAGACAGCCCCAGGTCCAGTCTGACTCCCAGACAGTGATCCCAGTGTTAGACAGACAGCCCCAGGTCCAGTCTGACTCCCAGACAGTGATCCCAGTGTTAGACAGACAGCCCCAGGTCCAGTCTGACTCCCAGACAGTGATCCCAGTGTTAGACAGACAGCCCCAGGTCCAGTCTGACTCCCAGACAGTGATCCCAGTGTTAGACAGACAGCCCCAGGTCCAGTCTGACTCCCAGACAGTGATCCCAGTGTTAGACAGACAGCCAGACATCCAGTCTGACTCCCAGACAATGATCCCAGTGTTCGACAGACAGCCCCAGGTCCATTCTGCTTGCAGACAGTGATCCCAGTGTTAGACAGACAGCCCTAGGTCCAGTCAGACTCCCAATGATCCCAGTGTTAGACAGACAGCCCCAGGTCCAGTCTGACTCCCAGACAGTGATCCCAGTGTTAGACAGACAGCCCCAGGTCCAGTCTGACTCCCAGACAGTGATCCCAGTGTTAGACAGACACCCCCAGATCCAGTCAGACTCCCAGACAGTGATCCCAGTGTTAGACAGACAGCCAGACATCCAGTCTGACTTCCAGACAATGATCCCAGTGTTAGACAGACAGCCCCAGGTCCAGTCTGACTCCCAGACAGTGATCCCAGTGTTAGACAGACAGCCCCAGGTCCAGTCTGACTCCCAGACAGTGATCCCAGTGTTAGACAGACACCCCCAGATCCAGTCAGACTCCCAGACAGTGATCCCAGTGTTAGACAGACAGCCAGACATCCAGTCTGACTTCCAGACAATGATCCCAGTGTTAGACAGACAGCCCCAGTTCCAGTCTGACTCCCAGACAGTGATCCCTTGTTAGATAGACAGCCAGACGTCCAGTCTGACTCCCAGACAGTGATCCCAGTATTAGATAGACAGCCCCAGGTCCAGTCTGCTCCCAGACAGTGATCCCAGTGTTAGACAAAGAGCCAGACATCCATTCTGACTCCCAGACAATGATCCCAGTGTTAGACAGACGGCCAGACATCCATTCTGACTCCCAGACAATGATCCCAGTGTTAGACAGACGGCCCCAGGTCCAGTCTGACTCCCACACAGTGATCCCAGTGTCAGACAGAGAGCCAGACATCCAATGTGACTCTTAGACAGTGATCCCAGTGTTAGACAGACAGCCCCAGGTCCAGTCAGACTCCCAGACAGTGATCCCAGTGTTAGACAGTCTGCCAGACATCCAGTCTGACTCCCAGTGATCCCAGTATTAGACAGACAGCCCCAGGTCCAGTCTGACTCCCAGACAGTGATCCCAGTGTTAGACAGACAGCCCCAGGTCCAGTCTGACTCCCAGACAGTGATCCCAGTGTTAGACAGACAGCCAGACATCCAGTCTGACTCCCAGACAATGATCCCAGTGTTCGACAGACAGCCCCAGGTCCATTCTGCTTGCAGACAGTGATCCCAGTGTTAGACAGACAGCCCTAGGTCCAGTCAGACTCCCAATGATCCCAGTGTTAGACAGACAGCCCCAGGTCCAGTCTGACTCCCAGACAGTGATCCCAGTGTTAGACAGACAACCCCAGGTCCAGTCTGACTCCCAGACAGTGATCCCAGTGTTAGACAGACACCCCCAGATCCAGTCAGACTCCCAGACAGTGATCCCAGTGTTAGACAGACAGCCAGACATCCAGTCTGACTTCCAGACAATGATCCCAGTGTTAGACAGACAGCCCCAGTTCCAGTCTGACTCCCAGACAGTGATCCCTTGTTAGATAGACAGCCAGACGTCCAGTCTGACTCCCAGACAGTGATCCCAGTATTAGATAGACAGCCCCAGGTCCAGTTTGCTCCCAGACAGTGATCCCAGTGTTAGACAAAGAGCCAGACATCCATTCTGACTCCCAGACAATGATCCCAGTGTTAGACAGACGGCCCCAGGTCCAGTCTGACTCCCACACAGTGATCCCAGTGTCAGACAGAGAGCCAGACATCCAATGTGACTCTTAGACAGTGATCCCAGTGTTAGACAGACAGCCCCAGGTCCAGTCAGACTCCCAGACAGTGATCCCAGTGTTAGACAGTCTGCCAGACATCCAGTCTGACTCCCAGTGATCCCAGTATTAGATAGACAGCCCTAGGTCCAGTCTGCTCCCAGACAGTGATCCCAGTGTTAGACAGACAGCCCCAGGTCCAGTCTGCTCCCAGACAGTGATCCCAGTGTTAGACAGACAGCCCCAGGTCCATTCTGCTCCCAGACAGTGATCCCAGTGTTAGACAGCCCCAGGTCCAGTCTGACTCCCAGACAGTGATCCCAGTGTTAGACAGACAGACAGACGTCCAGTCTGACTCCCACACAGTGATCCCAGTGTTAGACAGACATCCCCAGGTCCAGTCTGACTCCCAGTGATCCCAGTGTTAGACAGACAGCCCCAGGTCCCGTCTGACTCCCAGACAGTGATCCCAGAGTTAGACAGACAACCCCAGGTCCTGTCAGCTCCCAGACAGTGATCCTAGTGAGAGACTGGCAGGTCCAGGTCCAGTCTGACTCCCAGACAGTGATCCCAGTGTTTGACAGACAGCCCCAGGTCCAGTCTGAGAAGGGCACAGGGTATAAGATTATTGAAGCCCTTCCTCAGTGGCTGTACTGGTACAGCGGCGATACACCTCTGGCTGTGAAAACATGCTCTCGCCATAGCCAACATTCTCCTGACTATCGTACCTCCGCAGAGAATCTCGGCTCTCTCATTTCTAAGCAGTGGGGTTTGTCCCCTTCCCGTCCATTTCTACTACCTCACAGAATCCTCGAGCCTGCCTGGAAACATGGAGGCCATTCGGCCCTCCGTGTTTGTGCTGGCTGCAGCCGGGCTGTCCAGTCTTAACTCGCTATCTAGTTCTTGGCTGTAGTCTTGTAGTTTAAGGCAGCTCAAGTGTATATCTGAGTAGTTTTCTTTTAAAATGTGATGAGGATTTCTGCCTCTACCACCCTTTCAGGCAATGAGTTCGAGACCCCTAACACCCTCTGAATGAAACAAATTCTCCCTAACTCCCCTCTAATCCTCCTGCTCGTTATTTGAAATCTACCCGGTTATCGAGCTCTCTGCTAATGGGAATGAGTCCTTTCTCTTCACTCCATCAAGGCCTCTCATAATTTTACACCCCCTCAGCCTCCTCTGTTCTAACCAGCCTCTCCAATCTTTCCTCCTCACGACCATTCTCCAGTCCCCTGAAGCATCCTGTGTAAATCTCCTCGGTACTCTCTCTGGGGTATTCACATTCCTCCTGTAACGTAGTGGCCAGAACGGTAAGCAGTCCTCGGCTTGTGTCAACCCTCTGCTCCTCTTACACTTCCCGGTATCCTCCCATTTATTGTGGATTCTCTTGCCTGCATTATCGTCACACTTCTCCGGACTGATATCCATTTGCCGATTCTCTTCCCAGCAGATCAGTCGATTGACATCTTCCTGCAGCCTGCAGCTTTCTTCATCGTTAACAACCACACGGACAATTTCACTTCATCTGCAACTTCTGAATTATCTGCCTTCTTGAGCCGCTGTAGTCTATGTGGTGTAGGTACACCCACCGTGCTGTTAGGGAGGGAGTTCCAGGATTCTCACCCAGCGACAGTGAAGGAACGGCTGATATATTTCCAAGTCAGGATGGAGAGAGGCTCGGAGGGGAACTTGCAGGTGGTGGTGTTCCCATGTGTCTGCTGCCCTTGTCCTTCTAGGTGGTAGAGGTCTCAGGTTTGAAAGGTGCTGTCTAAGGAGCCTTGGTGAGTTGCTGCAGTGCATCTTGTAGATGGTACACACACTGCTGCCCCTGTGCGTCGGTGGTGGAGGGAGTGAATGTTTGTGGATGTGGTGCCAATTAAGTGGGGCTGCTTTGTCCTGTACAGTGTCAAGCTTCTTGAGTGTTAGAGCTGCACTCATCCAGGCAAGTGGGGAGTAATCCAGCACATTCCTGACTTGTGCCTTGTACATGGTGGACAGGCTTTGGGGAGTCAGGAAGTGAGTTACTCACTGCAGGATTCCCAGCCTCTGAGCTGCTCTTGTAACCACAGTGTTTATGTGGCTAGTCCAGTTCAGTTTCTGGTCAATGGTAACCCCCAGGATGTTGATAGTGGGAGATTCAGTGATGGTAATGCCATTGAACGTCAAGGGGCGATGGTTGGATTCTCTCTTGTTGGAGATGGTCATTGCCTGACACTTGTGTGGTGTGAATGTTACTTGCCACTTGTCAGCCCAAGCCTGGATATTGTCCAGGTCTTGCTGCATTTGGACATGGACTGCTTCAGTGTCTGAGGAGTCGCGAATGGTGCTGAACATGGTGCAATCATCAGTGACCATCCCCGCCTCATGTGGACATGGAGTACTCACGTCTCTCAGCATCTTCACCGATCGTATTCCAATCACGGAGTTTCAGCTGGCCAGCCAGCGACAGCTCTCCCGATTCCTTTCTCCATTTCCAGCTGCTCCCCGGTGCTCTGGCACCAAACCTGCAGCCAGTGGCGAAAGGAAAATCGTCCGGATTCCTGCCTTTGCTTCTCTGAGCAGGTGAGGGTCTGGAGAACCCACTTTCAAAGGTGCTGCACCTCCCCATATCTCCTCTCTCACCCAGTTTATCCCATCACTGCTTCACAATCCTCCTCTGCAACCACCGGGTCTGCTTCTCCCTTCTCTTGAGGTGAAGACCGGCACAAAGCATTCATTACCAACCATACCCACACCCTCTGCCCTCAGACCGGTTTTTATGACAGTTTCCTATCTAACTGGCTCTGCTCTTTATCTACCCTCTTGCTGTTTATGTATTGACCAAGCATCTTTCTGTTCTCCTTGATTTTCCCTGCCAATATCCTTCCCTGCCCTCCTCTTTGCTCTCCTAAATTCCTTTTTAATTTTGCCCCCGTTGTTCCCTACTCCTCCGGGAGTTTCCTGTGCTCTCTGTAACTGACATTACTACTCCTCCGGGAGTTTCCTGTGCTCTCTGTAGCTGACATTACTACTCCTCCGGGAGTTTCCTGCGCTCTCTGTAGCTGACATTACTACTCCTCCGGGAGTTTCCTGTGCTCTCTGTAGCTGACATTACTACTCCTCCGGGAGTTTCCTGTGCTCTCTGTAGCTGACATTACTACTCCTCCGGGAGTTTCCTGTGCTCTCTGTAGCTGACATTACTACTCCTCCGGGAGTTTCCTGTGCTCTCTGTAGCTGACATTACTACTCCTCCGGGAGTTTCCTGTGCTCTCTGTAGCTGACATTACTACTCCTCCGGGAGTTTCCTGTGCTCTCTGTAGCTGACATTACTACTCCTCCGGGAGTTTCCTGTGCTCTCTGTAGCTGACATTACTACTCCTCCGGGAGTTTCCTGTGCTCTCTGTAGCTGACATTACTACTCCTCCGGGAGTTTCCTGTGCTCTCTGTAGCTGACATTACTACTCCTCCGGGAGTTTCCTGTGCTCTCTGTAACTGACATTACTACTCCTCCGGGAGTTTCCTGTGCTCTCTGTAGCTGACATTACTACTCCTCCGGGAGTTTCCTGTGCTCTCTGTAAGTGACATTACTACTCCTCCGGGAGTTTCCTGTGCTCTCTGTAGCTGAACTTACTACTCCTCTGGGAGTTTCCTGTGCTCTCTGTAGCTGACATTACTACTCCTCCGGGAGTTTCCTGTGCTCTCTGTAGAGGACATTACTACTCCTCCGGGAGATTCCTGTGCTCTCTGTAGCTGACATTACTACTCCTCCGGGAGTTTCCTGTGCTCTCTGTAGCGGACATTACTACTCCTCCGGGAGTTTCCTGTGCTCTCTGTAGAGGACATTACTACTCCTCTGGGAGTTTCCTGTGCTCTCTGTAGCTGACATTACTACTCCTCCGGGAGTTTCCTGTGCTCTCTGTAGCGGACATTACTACTCCTCCGGGAGTTTCCTGTGCTCTCTGTAGCTGACATTACTACTCCTCCGGGAGTTTCCTGTGCTCTCTGTAGCTGACATTACTACTCCTCCGGGAGTTTCCTGTGCTCTCTGTAGCTGACATTACTACTCCTCCGGGAGTTTCCTGTGCTCTCTGTAGCTGACATTACTACTCCTCCGGGAGTTTCCTGTGCTCTCTGTAGCTGACATTACTACTCCTCCGGGAGTTTCCTGTGCTCTCTGTAGCTGACATTATGCCTTCCCTTGTATTCCTGCACTCTACGCTCTTTGAGGTTGGGTGGTAGGGGGGAGTGAATCCAGATTTGGGAGTCCCACCCTGGATCTATTTGGGAAGATATCTGTTGTGAACCCGTCGCTGTCTCCTCCCTCCCACTGCTCTGACACCGATCAACCTTCAGGTCGCTGTTTACTGCTCACTTGTGCCAACTGACAGCTCGACTGAGTGAAACTGGCCTTTCTCCAGGTTAAAATTTCCTCTCTTGGCCTACCCGTGTCCTTTTCCAACTCCATTCTAAATAAACCTGAATTACGCTCACTATCCCGTGAAACTGCTCTCAAAGACTCACAGACATCTGCAGCACCGAAAGAGGCCATTCGGCCCTTCGTTTCCATGCCGGTCGATACAGATCTGACGACATTAATCCTGTTTGCCAGCACTTGGCCCGTAGCCCTGGAGGCTACGGTAACACAAGTGAATATCTAAATACTTCTTCAATGTTACAAGAGTTTCTGACTCAACCGCCCTCTCAGGCACTGAGTCCCAGACTCCAACCACCCTCTGGGTGAAAACATTTCTCTACTCCCCTCTTAGCCTTCTACCTCTTACCTTAAATCTATGCCCCCTGGTTACTGACCCCTCTACTATTGGAAAAAGTCCCTCCCTATCCACCCTATCTATGCCCCTCATAACCTTATACACCTCCATCAGGTCCCCCCCTCAAGGAAAACAACCCCAGCCTATCCAATCTTTCCTCATAGCTCAGCCCCTCCAGCCCAGGGAACATCCTGGTAAATCTCTGCACTCTCTCTAGTACAATCACATCATCCCTATAATGTGGATTCCAGAACTGCACACAGTACTCCAGCTGTGGCCTCACCAGTGTTTTATACAGTTCCAGCGTAACCTCCCTGTTCTTATACTCTACGCCTCAGCTAATAAAGGCAAGCATCCCATATGCTTTCTGAACCACCTCTCCCACTGATGCCCCTTCTATTCGCCCAGATTCATTCCCTGGAAGCGGAATTCAATCACTGACAGCCTTGGCCCAGTGTGTCTCGTGCCCGAACTCTTGCTGTGTAGCCAGTGGGAGTTTGCCAGTGCTGCCCACTGTCAGGGGCAGTGAGAGGAGACAGTTCCCCAGCTTGAGCCCAGCTGCAGCAGGAATCAAACGGGTGTGCTGGGTGTGACTGGGAAGCGCACACACTAACCGAGCAGCTAAACAGAGGGAGCCAGACCCCAAACAAACGCACAACAGCTGAAGGAAAATCTGTGCAGGGCTGTGAGGAAAGGTCACCCTTCAACCATTCCCCCTCCCCCTTCCCGCCCCTCCCCCCACCCCCATCTCCCTCACCCTCCCCCCTCCCCCAGCCTCCCTCCCCCTTTACCCCCTCCCCCAGCCTCCATCCACGTTCCCCCCACCCCCAGCCTCCCTCCCCCTCCCCCAGCCTCCCTCCCCTTCCCCCCTCCCCCAGCCTCCCTCCCCTTCCCCCCTCTCCCAGCCTCCCTCCCCCCCCCCTCCCCCAGCCTCCCTCCACCTTCCCCCCTCCCCCAGCCTCCCTCCCCCTCCCCCCTTCCCCAGCCTCCCTCCACCTCCCCCCTCCATCTCCCCCAGCCTCCCTCCACCTTCCCCCTCCCCCAGCCTCCCTCCCCCTCCCCCAGCCTCCCTCCCCTTCCCCCCTCCACTCAACCGCAGCCTCCCTCCCCTTTCCCCCCTCCCCCTTCCCCAAGCCTCCCTCCCCCTTCCCCCCTTCCCCCCACCCCCAGCCTCGATCCCCCTTCCCCCTCCTCCTCCCCCCACCCCCAGCCTCCCTCCCCCCATTCCCACAATCCCTCCCCCTTCCCCCACCCCAAGCCCCCCTCTCCCTGCCCCTGCACCCCCTCACCCCCAGCCCCACTCCCGGCCTCCCTCTCCCTCTCCCTCCCCTTCCCCCCCTCCCCCTGTCTGAACCATGCTGCAGTGTGGATGTGGAGGAGAGTGAGCTACACACCGAATCCTGTCAGCGCGGCCCAGCAGGTAGTAGCAGGGTTCCCCGTGCCTGGAGTTGGTCACACAGACCGAGAGGTTGGAAGGGGTCGACCCTGACAGGTCAGAGCGAAGCAGCAGCAGGAGAGGAAAAGAAAGGAGAGAAGGAGAAGGAGAGAGTTAATTCCTTCCAGCCAGACAGACAGACAGACAGAACAGAACAGAACAGGGTGCAGAAGGAAACGTTTGGACTGTCACAGCTGATGTTATAGGCACCTCACGGCCCGTGAAGGAGGTTTATCCGAAGTGGTTTCAGTGTTGTCATCTAGGAAACACTGCAGCCGATCTGTGCACAGGAATATCCCACAGACAGCAGCAGGATGATGACCCAGACCATCTGTGTCCAAAGCAGGCGGCTCAGGGATAAATATAGGTTTCCAGGACAAGGACATAACCTCCCGCGACGCTCTCCTGACAAGAATACTCCCTCTTCCTAACAGAGCAGAGGCAAGATCTCACTACTGACCGGCCATTACACAGCACGCTCACTCAGCAGAGCGGCACTCCCTCAGCACTGACCGTCCCAGAGTGCGGCGCTCCCTCAGCACTGACCGTCCCACAGTGCGGCGCTCCCTCAGCACTGACCATCCCACAGTGCGGCGCTCCCTCAGCACTGACCGTCCCACAGTGCGGTGCTCCCTCAGCACTGACCCTCCAACAGCACGGCGCTACCTCAGTACTGACCCTCCGACAGTGCGGCGCTCCCTCAGCACTGACCCTCCAACAGCACGGCGCTCCCTCAGTACTGACCCTCCGACAGTGCGGCGCTCCCCTCAGTACTGACCCTCCCACAGTGCGGCACTCCCTCAGTACTGACCCTCCGACAGTGCGGCACTCCCTCAGCACTGACCGTCCGACAGTGCGCGCTCCCTCAGCACTGACCCTCCAAACAGCACGGCGCTCCCTCAGTACTGACCCTCCCACAGTGCGGCACTCCCCTCAGTACTGACCCCTCCGATCAGTGCGGTGCTCCCTCAGCACTGACCCTCCGACAGCACGGCGCTCCCTCAGTACTGACCCTCCGACAGTGGGGCACTCCCTCAGTACTGACCCTCCGAAAGTGCGGCACTCCCTCAGTACTGACCCTCCCATAGTGCGGCGCTCCCTCAGCCACTGACCCTCCGACAGTGCGGTGCTCCTTCAGCACTGACCCTCCGACAGTGCAGCACTCCCTCAGTACTGACCCTCCGAAAGTGCGGCACTCCCTCAGTACTGACCCTCCCACAGTGCGGCGCTCCCTCAGCACTGACCGTGCCGACAGTGCGCGCTCCCTCAGCACTGACCCTCCGACAGCACGGCGCTCCCTCAGTACTGACCCTCCGACAGTGGGGCACTCCCTCAGTACTGACCCTCCGAAAGTGCGGCACTCCCTCAGTACTGACCCTCCCACAGTGCGGCGCTCCCTTCAGCACTGACCCTCCGACAGTGCGGTGCTCCTTCAGCACTGACCCTCCGACAGTGCAGCACTCCCTCAGTACTGACCCTCCGAAAGTGCGGCACTCCCTCAGTACTGACCCCTCCCACAGTGCGGGCGCTCCCCTCAGCACTGACCGTCCGACAGCACGGCGCTCCCCTCAGTACTGACCCTCCGACAATGCGGCACTCCCTCAGTACTGACCCTCCGAAAGTGCGTCACTCCCTCAGTACTGACCCTCCCACAGTGCGGCGCTCCCTCAGCACTGACCCTCCGACAGTGCGTCGCTCCCTCAGTACTGACCCTCTGACAGTGCGGCTCTCCCTCAGCACTAAACCTCCAACAGTGCGGCGCTCCCTCAGCACTGACCCTCCGACAGTGCGGCACTCCCTCAGTACTGACCCTCTGACAGTGCGTCGCTCTCCCTCAGCACTGACCCTCCGACGGTGCGGCACTCCCTCCGCACTGACCCCTCTGACAGTGCGGCAGTCCCTCAGCACTGACTCTCCGACAGTGCGGCGCTCCCTCAGTACTGACCCTCTGACAGTGCGGCGCTCCCTCAGCACTGACCCTCTGACAGTGCAGTGCTCCCTCAGCACTGACCCTCCCGACAGTGCGGCGCTCCCTCAGCACTGACCCTCCTGACAGTGCGGCTCTCCCTCAGCACTAAACCCTCTGACAGTGCAGTGCTCCCCTCAGCACTGACCCTCCAACAGCACGGCGCTCCCTCAGTACTGACCCTCCCACAGTGCGGCACTCCCTCAGTAGTGACCCTCCGACAGTGCGGCACTCCCTCAGCACTGACCCTCCGACAGTGCGCGGTCCCTCAGCACTGACCCTCCGACAGCACGGGCGCTCCCTCAGTACTGACCCTCCGAAAGTGCGGCACTCCCTCAGCACTGACCCTCCCACAGTGCGGCGCTCCCTCAGCACTGACCGTCCGACAGCACGGCGCTCCCTCAGTACTGACCCTCCGACAATGCGGCACTCCCTCAGTACTGACCCTCCCGAAAGTGCGGCACTCCCTCAGTACTGACCCTCCCACAGTGCGGCACTCCCCTCAGTACTGGACCTCCCACAGTGCGGCGCTCCCTCATCACTGACCCTCCGACGATGCGGCACTCCCTCCGCACTGACCCTCCGACAGTGCAGCACTCCCTCCGCACTGACCCTCCGACAGTGTGGCTCTCCCTCAGCACTGACCCTCCGACAGTGCGGCTCTCCCTCAGCACTGACCCTCTGACAGTGCGGCACTCCCCTCAGCACTGACCCTGCCGACAGTGCGGCTCTCCCTCAGCACTGACCCTCTGACAGTGCCGGCGCTCCCTCAGCACTGACTCTCCGACAGTGCGGCACTCCCTCAGCACTGACCTCCCACAGTGCGGCGCTCCCCTCAGCACTGACCCTCCCACAGATGCGGCTCACCCCTCAGCACTGACCCTCCGACAGTGCGGCGCCTCCCTCAGCACTGACCCTCCGACAGTGCGGCGCTCCCTCAGCGCTGACCCTCCGACAGTGCGGCGCTCCCTCAGCGCTGACTCTCCGACAGTGCGGCGCTCCCTCAGCACTGACCCTCCCACAGTGCGGCGCTCCCTCAGCACTGACCCTCCGACAGTGCGGCTCTCCCTCAGCACTGACCCTCCCGACAGTGCGGCGCTCCCTCAGCACTGACCCTCCGACAGTGCGGCGCTCCCCTCAGCGCTGACCCTCCGACAGTGCGGCGCTCCCTAAGT